>SKCR01039280.1:0-55771 GCA_019454045.1 Zanthoxylum bungeanum | reverse complement strand
TTGCATGTTAATAGTGTACATAACACTCTAAGGCATTGCATGGTGATAGTGTGCATTTCACTCAAAGGCTTTGCATGGAGTTTGAGTGTTTGACACTCTAAGCCATTGCATGGTTTATGTCATAGATTTATTATTAATTTAATAAATTATAACATAAATATAAATTGATTTTTGGTAATACAAAATTATTTTTTTCAAGACCTTACACCAAAAATCTCTCTTCTCTCTCAAATTGCCGTGAACACCATTGACAAGGGCAAGGAAGATTGATCTTCCATTTCTCCATTTTTTCTAGCACAAGCAAGGGATCAAAAGAGGTGATAGGGAAAACCATCAAAGAGCTTGGAATACAAAAGCTTGGAGATTCAAGTCTTCTTCCTCCTCTTGGCCGAATCCTCCACCACTTGGAGCTTCTACCATTTGATCATCTACTTCATCACAAGGCATTGTAAGTATGATTCCGCCATACTTCATGTTTATATATATTTTTATAGTATTTACATGCTTAATCTTTGTTTGGGACATATTATAGAAACCAACACACATCTAGCTAGGCTAGATGTGAACATGAATATTTCGTGACCTTAACGGATGTGACATCACGTTGTGGTTATGTGTTTCTTTTGAAGAACACAGATCGGAAACTTTAGAGTTTCGACACGAGTAGACAAACAGATCGGCTATAGTGTTATTCCGCCGCGGTAATACCGTAATGGAAAATACTTAAGCAGTAAGTTTCATACGTACATGAAAGAGTACGGTATTCTTTCAGATGAGGACATGATAAGGTTTATCACGAGTCGCTCTGAGCTACTATTTCCTTCTACAGGATATGTATTAACAGTGCAAAACTTATTTAGAATAAGGTTCCATATAAATCTGTTTGACAGATATCATATAGGATATGAACAGGGAAGAAACGAGGTTTCTCATTCCTGATAATTTGGGTATGCCAGGCATATCGTTTGGATGATACCAAACTAAGGACCCAAATTGGAAAGTGCCAATATAGGTTATCTTAAGGGAAACCTTAAGTATAGTACTTGTAAATCCCACATGAGAACAATGTATTGTTGCTCACCATGCGGTTTTCCTGAGAGAGAATACCGATATGCAGTAGTGGTCAGTGGGAGGATAGTGATACTCGATGAAAATCGGAGTAATACTGTTCAAGGCACGAAGTCCTTAATGGAACACGAATAGTTCATCTATGATAAAACTATACCATTAATCTTCAAATACACAAGAACTTCGTAATCGGATAGAGTCAGAAAACAACCTAGGGTATGGGTTTCTGATCTCACCCCATAATGATGTCAATCTTATGGAGGTGTACCACCCGACTACGTTTTGAGGAAGTGATACAAGGTATCGACTCTCTGTCATGGCAAAGTGCCATGAATCCAAAATGGATTCCATGTATAACAACTATTTTGAATACTAGTTGTTGTACCATAAGGCATTGTGCCTGTGGTACATTAAACTTCTTCAAGGAAGACATACATGGAAGGCAACAAACCAACGTACAAAGCTAGGCTTTTGACGAAAAAGGTATCGTTATCAACATTGTGTTAATAACGGTTCACCTTTTACCTGTTGCCATGGTAAATCCATTTTGAAAATGCTTGTTGATACTGCGTATTTCATTTATGAAATTTGTCAGTTACAGATCAAAATCGCTTTCCTGAAAAGGAAACCTTTTGGACGATATTTACAACATCCTGACGATTTTATATAACCGACAAACAAGGTTTGCGGGTTATTCGATCCATGTTTGGATTGATGCAAGCATAAGGTTCTTGGAACTGTTGTTTTGAAATAATCATAATGGTTATGATTTGATTCAAAACAAATAATTCTTGTGTATATAAGGAGGTTAGTGGGAGAGCGCACTGACAGTGAAATTCCCATAAAGCTATTGTTGAAAGCTTGGCTTTCAATAGAAATTCTCCATAGAATTCTGGGGAGTAACAACCTTTATTCAAGGAATAAAGATCTATTGGGATAGATTGGAGTTGTTAACACTCTCTGGGAAATTGTACATTTAAAATGTACTTGATGGGGTGTCTCATACGCTTCGAGCATATGGAGTCACAATCGGGTCAATCCAAGTGATAGTCACTGGATTGAAGTTAAGAACATCTGTTAGTATCTCTGAGAACTAAAGATGCTATCTTTTACTATGGAGAAGGAGAACTTGAAGTGACTGGGATCACTGCAGCAAGTTTCCAAACGATTAAATACTGCGGTACTATAAAGTTTGAATAACGGGACAGTGAGCTGGAAATCTTCCAAGCAAGATAACTGTTGCCGAATAAACAACAATTGCGGATTATTGCTGCAGCTGAGGCAGCAATAGAAGTCTTTTGGGTCGAAAGTGAATCTAATTAGATTAGATATAGTTCTGTTAGCAGCTGAGCTAGGCGTCAGCACAAGCTAAGGAATTAAAGGTCTCATCGACGATCCAGATATATACTTCTATATCATCTGATTCGTTCGGATCATACATCGTGGCGATGTGATGATCGTATAAATCGCGTCGAACGATAATCGAACAAATCCGCTGACGAAAACCTTTCCTCAACAATTTGAGCGAACCTTACATAGTTCGGGTGTAGGACACTTTAGTGACTCGCTACGTGCCAAGTGGGAGATTGTTGGATAAATGACCCATAGCGTCACTATTTGCACAGAACTTTGTGTTGCTGTAGCAAAATTAACTATGTAACAAGGAAATTGCACTCTCGTCATTTGTGATTAGATCACCATAGATATATAAATGAAGAGAGGTCCCTATGATTAGTTCCTGGATTGAGATGATATGAGACAGTATCAGTCCACGAAGGATTAATCATAAATATCCCTAGCCGTAGTATTATCGAGACTGGACATCGATAATGCGGAATAGGCTAGTATTACACTTGTGCGCGTTGTGAGGGCACAACGGCATAGTTCTCATATATATAAGTATTGGATACTTGTGCAAGTGCGATAGGAGGTCGTGTTTCACCGATGGTACGGGAAACAACTTCGCTCTGGATAGACCCTTCGGAATCCCATTGGTATTATGACTAGGTGTCTATGGGAGGCCGAAATCAAGGTAGGTGTGTATAGTCTTAACCTGAGACTTACATCGCTAATACTTACGACAATCGGTAAACTTTGGTTTTGGTGGTGGGGGATCTTAACTGGTTCTGTGTTCACCTCTTCTGGGTTTATCAGGAATCGTAGTGTATTGGATGTGATGTCAAGACGAAAGTGTCACTCCAGTCATAATGGAGATGATGTCACGCAGGATACGGTATTAGTGCTCTTCAGTGATGCGCATCCAATCGTGATATTATGACCAGGTCATGAATATCCGATTATAGAGACTAGTTACCAGACATCCGATATGTGTTTCGGACGGGGCAGACACTTATCCAGCCCCAGCCCTAGCACGTTATTATCCGATACTGGGCCGATATGCACAATACATTAGTATACTACGCTTGATACAGATCTTAATATTCTTTAATGGATATGTCCGGAGAATTAGGTAGACTTGGTGCTTTGCTAGGAGTCGACCTTGTCTCGTAAATCGGTAGAACGTAGTACTTGGTACGTACGTGATTCGGATACTCCGACGACCGCATTTACTGCCAATATATCCGGAGATCTCATGGGTCGCTTCCCGATAATCCACCAATGACGCACAACTTGCACTCTTGAATAATCTGGGATTATACAGAAGAGAGAGAAAATTAATCTAGGATTAATTACGGAGATATTTTATCTAAGATAAAATATCGTAGAGAGAGATAACGATTAATTTGGAATTAATCGGTAAATTAATATATCGATATATAAACGAAATTAGATTTCGACGCGGAATTAAAATTAGATTTTAATTCGGGCAAACGAGTTAATTTAGAATTAATTCGTTAGCGACGTAAATAATAATTTCGCTAGCCGCAATTATTCGATTTAATTAACGTCGCGACGTAAGCTCGGTATTTCGGAAATATCGAACCCGAACGCGTGAGTGCACGTGGGCCTACTTTCATTTGGAAACGTGTGGGGCCCACATGACACATGTCATATTATGCATTATTTAATTCTAATGCATTGCATGAAGATTGTGTACAATACACTCAATGGTTTTGCATGGAGTTTGAGTGTTTGACACTCTAAGCCATTGCATGTTTTGTGTCATAAGTTTATTATTTATTTAATAAACATTATGGCATAAATATAAATTGATTTTTTGAAAATCTTTTAACTTAACACAATTTCATCTCTCTCAAAACTCCTTCTTCTCTCACGCCCAAATGAAGAAGAAATTCTTGGACTGGTTTGGAACCAGAAATGGCGTGACTTTAGGGAAGCAAAGAGTGATTTTCATGGTGAAAAATCAAGTGCTAGCACACTTACAAGTCTTGCGAAGGTGGTAGGGAGGTTCGACCATGAGACGGGATCCATCCGATGATGAAGCTAGGAGCTCCGTTTCTTCACTCAAATTTCTGTTTTGCAGGGCAGTGGACTGCCAGCAGTTTGGCGTGAATGGCAGTACGTTTTTGGCCTTGATTCGTCTTCAATTCGACATAACCGATCAATGTGAGTATTCCGCTACCTCCGTTGGTGTGTCACGCATTATTTCATGTCTTGATTTGATCTTGGGACCTTAGAATAAACCAACAGCGAAATCACTATTCACGTCGCTAACGAATTAATTCTAAATTAATCCGCTCGCCCGAATTAAAATATAATTTTAATTCCGCGTCGAAATCCAATTTTGTTTAATATATCAAATATATTAATTAATCGATTAATTCCAAATTAATCATTCTCTCTCTTTAAATTGATATTTTATCCCAGATAAAATATCTCTGTAATTAATCCCAGATTAATTTTCTCTCTCATCATATTAATCCCAGATTAATAAAAGTGCGAGTTATACGTCATCGGTGAATCTTTGGAAAGCGACCAATGAGATCCCCGGATATGTTGGCAGTCAAATCGGTCATCGGACTATCCGAACACGTGAGTACCAAGTACTACGTTTTACCGATTTACTAGACAAGGTTGGCTTCTAGCAAAGCACCAAGTCTTCCCAATTCTCCGGACATATTCTTATAAGAATATTTAAGATCTGTATCAAGCGTAGTATATGATTGTATTGTGTGTATCGGCCCAGTATCGGATAGTCACGTGCTAGGGCTGGGGCTGGATAAGTGTCTACTCCGTCCGAAGAACATATTGGATGCCTGGTATCATAGTCTCTATAATCGGATATTCATGACCTGGTCACAATATCCCGATTGGTTGCGCAACACTCAAGAGCACTAGTACCGTATCCTGCGTGACATCATCTCCAATATGACTGAAGTGATACTTCCGTCTTGACATCACACCCAATACACTACGACTCTCTGATAAACCCAGAAGTGGTGTACGCAGAACCGGTTAAAGCCATGTACCACCAAGACCAAAGTCTATCGATTATCGTAAGTATTAGCGATGTAAGTCTCAGGTTAAGACTATACACACCTACCTTGATTTCGACCTCCCATAGACACATAGTCATAATACCAATGGGATTCTGAAGGGTCTATCCAGAGCGAAGCTGTTTCCCGTACCATCGGTGAAACACGACCTCCTATCGCACTTGCATAAGTATCCAATACTTATATATATGAGAACTATGCCGTTGTGCCCTCACAACGCACACAAGTGCAATACTAGCCTATTCCGCATTATCGATGTCCAGTCTCGATAATACTCCGGCTAGGGATATTTAATGATTAATCCTTCGGGGACTGATACTGTCTCATATCATTCTCAATCCAGGAACTAATCATAGGGACCTCTCTTCATTTATATATCTATGGTGATCTAATCACAAATGATGAGAGTGCAATTTCCTTGTCACATAGTTAATTTGCTACAACAACACAATGATCTGTGCAAATAGAGATGCTATGGGTCATTTTGTCCAACAGAGAATCGGAAGTTCTATGGCATGAACAAGAGGACTGTCGGAGAACCATTAGGTGCTAAGCCTGTTACTGCTGAGATTGCTGCCATCAAGAACCGGTGCTTCTCCAACCTGGGTAGGCCTTTGTCCAAGGTACTTGAGAAGTTGGCAAGGCAAGGACTCTTAAAAAACTTGGAGCGTAAACCACTCCCAAATCCTCTCCCACCAAACCTCAACATGAACCGCTATTGTCACTTTCACCAACAGAATGGCCACGACACCGATAGATGTGCCTACATCTGCCATGAAATCCATGACCTAATTGACTCCCACAAAATTCCTGACCCTGAAAAAGAACAACCAAACACATACCGCAACCCCTTGCCCAACTATCACTCCGTCCCCCCGCCTACTTATATGATTAACTCTGGCCTACCAAAAGACCTTGTCCTCCGAACCTTCGACCACCAAGCCTTTTGCATGGGAATTTAGGACAACAACAGTGAGGATGAAACGGAACATAAGAAGAATTTCTGGGAGGATTTCTCGAGTAGTGACGAAGAAGAGGTGAAGGGAATGACCCGAAGTGGGCGCTTTTATAGTGATAATGCCAAAAAGGGGAATGAAGTGCTGACAGAAGGGCGAGAAGTGGCCGAGAATATTGAGAATGCTGAGGGAGATGTAGTGCTGCGGCAACTGAAAAAGTCCCGAGTACAATTGAGTATTTGGGAGTTGTTAAGTGCGTCCGGAGAGCACAGACGGGCTATGGTGGTGGCCTTAAGCAATATAGTAGTTCCTGAAGATGCTAATCCCGCGATGTTTTTCGGATCAGTTCAGAAAGAAACGTTGCAAATAACCTTTTCTGATGGAGAGCTCCCGGCTGAGGGAAGAAACCACAATAGGCCTTTGTTCATCAAAGCTGAAGTAAGGGGCAAGAAGACATCTTGCGTGATGGTGGACGATGGTTCATCCATCAATGTGTGCCCATTGAGGATTTTGGCAAGGCTGGGTATAAAGCAGACAGATTTGAGTCCCTCTAATATGACTATTAAGTCTTATGATGATAGCAAGCGGGGAGTTGAGGGTACCTTTGCCGCGGTAGTAAAGGTTGGTCCGATTGAGGATGAGGTCGAGTTCACGGTGCTGGATATCCTTGCCACTTTTGCCTTGTTGTTGGGAAGGCTGTGGTTTCATAAGCTTGGGGGCGTGCCCTCCACTCTGCATCAGATGATTAAGTTCCCGTACAGAGGAGAGATTGTCACCATCAGAGCTGAGGTGGACAATGCTATAGCCACCTTGGAAATTCAACCTTTTACGAGGTTCCAAGTGTCGGCAACCTTCGAGGAGTGGGTAGATCCTAAGGTGGCTAAGATCATGGAGAAAATGAAGTTCGAGCCAGGTAAAGGTTCAGCATTGCCAAACTTTATAGGGTAGACTACCCGAAGGGGTTTGGGATACAGGTCTGACGAGGAAAAGTCGGAAGCCAAAAAGAAAGGGCTAAAGCTGATGGAATACTTTGTAAAGGCTTCGTGGTATCAGGGAGAGCTCGAACCAGTAGAAGTTAACGGGATTGTGGTGCCCGGATTTGAGATCTTCCAAGATATACTGGGTAAGAAGCCACTGACAGAGGAAGATGTGAAAAAGGAAGAAGAGAAATGGGAAGAAGAGTTGATGAAATTGGAGAGCCTAACTCTTGAGGAGAATAAGAAGGCTGAGAAGAACCCAGTTACGGAAGATGAAGTGTCTATAGATGATGAAGACATTTATCTTCCTGATTTATTTGAGTGTACTCCCGCATTTACTAGAAATAAAGACAATCATTTTGCTTACTTGTCTGAGTCTCTTCCTCTTAACTTGCGTGACTTGAGCATATTTGATATCGACTCAACTAAAACGAATGCGTTCAACCATGGTACGCCTGAAAGCCCCAAGGAAGTCTTCATTGCGAGTGAGGTTACCGCCTAAGAGCGGAAGAATTTAAGAGGGATGTTGGTTAAATATGCAAAAGTATTCGCTTGGTCCTATGAGGACATGCCCGGGGTAGACAGAAGTATTGCCCAGTATGCGATACCGACTTATCCAAATATGAAGCCGGTGAAGCAGAAGCTTCGAATGATGAGACCTGAATGGGCCAAGAAGGTCAGAGAAGAGGTTAAGAAGCAAATAGATGTGGGATTTCTGGAAGTAGTAAAATATCCCGAGTGGTTGGCAAACATTGTGCATGTGTCGAAGAAAGATGGCAAGGTCAGAATGTGCGTGGATTAGGAGATCTTAATAAGGCTTGCCTGAAGGATGACTTTCGCTTGCCTCATATAGATGTGCTTGTTGATAGTGCGGCTTTTTCGGCCATGTACTCATTCGCGGATGGGTTCTCAGGATACAACCAAGTTCTTATGGCTGAAGAAGATAAGCATAAGACTGCCTTTTGTCACGAGGTGGGGAACGTATTGCTACAAAGTGATGTCGTTTGGGCTTAAGAATGCAGGACCAACTTATCAGCGGATGGCCACTACATTGTTCCACGACATGATACATAAAGAGATTAAGGTATACGTGGTTGACATGATGGTCAAGTCAGAGACAAGAGATGGGCATATAGAAGCATTGGAGAAGTTCCTTGAATGAGTTGACAAGTACAACCTGCGACTGAACCCCAAGAAGTGTGTGTTTGGAGTAACGTCGGGGAAATTGCTAGGCCACACAGTGGGAATGGGTGGAATAGAAGTAGACCCTGAGAAGATCAAAGGGATCACCGAAATGCCGGCGCCGAAGACAGAGAAAGAAGTGAGAGCATTCCTTGGGAAAATCCAGTACATCAGCCGGTTCATCGCTAAGTTGACATCAGTATATGTGCCTATCTTCAAACTATTGAGAAAATACCAGCCAGTGAAGTGGAATGAGCAGTGTCAGGAAGCCTTTGACAAAATCAGAGAATATTTGGTAAGGCCTCATATTTTGAAACCTCCGAGATAGGGTAGACCTTTGGTACTTTATTTGGCTATTGAACCCAAAGCGCTGGGGGCGATGATGGTACAAGCAGATGAGACGGGAGTAGAGCATGCAGTCTACTACCTCAGTAAGAAGTTTCTTCCATACGAAGTCCGCTATCAGGAAGTGGAGAAGATCTGTTTGGCAGTAGTATGGGCGTCCAGGAAATTGCGCCATTACTTCCAATCCTACAAAATCCAAGTGGTAGCGAAGGAGAATCCTTTGAAATACTTGCATTATGTGCCCTCGCTAGTTGGGAAATTGGGTAGATGGCTAGTGTTGTTGACAGAATTTGACATCGAGTACCTCACCTCTAAAGTGATCAAAGGGCGAGCTATGGCAGAGTTCCTGGCATTGCAACCCGTTGAAGGGGATCAGTATAAGTTTGAGTTCCCCGACAAAGAAATCCAAGCTATAGCAGTCTAGGGGTGGAAAATGTGTTTCGACGGAGCAGTGAACTGCAAAGGAGCCGGAATTGGGATCGTAATAGTAACCCCTGAGGGAGAAACCTTGCCTATGGCCAAGAGGTTGACGTTCGGAGTAACTAACAACATGGCCGAATATGAAGCATGTGCCTTCGGGTTGATTGCGTTAATAGCCTTGAGAGCTAAAAATGTTGAAGTTTACGGAGACTCAATGTTGGTAATCCGAAAGATGCAAGGAGAATGGGAGTTAAAAGAAGAACGGTTGAAGCCTTACTTCTTCTACCTCATAAATCTGGCACTGGTTATCCCTGACTGCAAATTCCAGCACATGCCGCGAGAAGAGAATCAAATGGCAGACGCATTGGCAACATTAGCCGCAACTTGGGAAAATTCGGAGAAATTGGTGATGAGACCACTGGTGTTGACAACAACGAGTAAACCTGTTTATGAGATAGAGAGAATCTTGGAAATAGAGATCAACGATGGAAAACCTTGGTATCATGATATTCAGTGATACTTGGAATGGGGGGAACTCCCGGAAGAAGCGAGCAGAAAAGGCAGGATAGCCATTCAGAAGTTGGCTTCTCAGTATATGAGCCTGAAGGGATAATTATACAAGAGACAAGCGAATGGCATTCAATTGAAGTGTATAAGAAAAGAAGAGGCTCAGAAGGTGATGGAAGAAGTACATGCCGGAGTATGTGGACTGCACATAAACGGATTAAGCTTGTCTCGCAAGATTGTAAGACAAGGCTTTTTCTGGTCAACCATGGAAGCTGACTGCGCGAAGTTGGTAAAACACTGTCATGATTGTCAAGCGCATGGTAACTTGAATCATTTACCGCACACAGAGTTGCATGGGCTGTCAGAGCCGTGGCCTTTCTCAGCATGTGGAATTGATATGATCAGAGAGATTCGACCAAATGCATCGAATGGACATCGCTTCATAGTAGTGGCAGTAGACTACTTCTCGAAATAGGTGGAAGCCGAATCATTCCACAATGTTACATCCAAGCAGATGGCGAAGTTCATAGCTCAGAATCTCATTTGTCGATATGGTATGCCGCACCACGTAGTCACGGACAATGGAGTCCAGTTTCAGGGAGAGACAAAGGTGATGCTACAATCAAGTCTTATAATTTTGAGCAGAATGACGATAAGCTTGTGTATACAAACTCCTCATTGACGGAAAGATGGTTTTTCTCATTTTCTACGTCAATGATATTTTTCTCATTAGGAATGATGTAAAAATATTATCGAACGTGAAATCCTGGCTAGCTAATCAATTCCAAATGAAAGATTCGGGACATGTCAGTTATATACTTTGGATCCAGATTCTTCGGGATCACAAGAGACAACTGTTAGCTATGTCTTAGACATCCTATATCGACATGATCCTTGTGCGATTTGGAATGTAGAATTCCAAGAAAGGTAATTTGTCTTACCGACATGGAATCATTTGCCAAATGAACTATAAGACACCTCAAGCAGTTGAGGTAATGAGAAATATGTCATATGCTTTAGTAGTTGCTAGTCTCATATATACTATATTATGCATGATATCAGACATCTGTTTTGTAGTGGGAGTAGTCAGTAGGTTCCGGTCTAACCTAGGATTAGATCATTGGGTGGTTGTGAAAACATTCTCAAGTATTTTAAGAGAGCGAGAAATTATATGCTTGTATATTCTTGTGAGGATATGATCTTTATTGGATATACAAACTCTGATTTTCAAGCGGATGGCGATTCTAGGAAATTAAATCTGGATCAGTGTATACCCTATATGGTGGGGCCATTATATGGAGGAGCATAAAGCAATCTCGTATTGCTGACTCCACCATGGAGGATGTATATGTAGCAGCTTGCGAAACATTTAAGGAAGCAGTCTGACTCCGAAAATTCTTTGGAGATCTGGAAGTTTTTCCTGATAAGGATAAACCACTCACACTTTTTTTGTGATAATAGTGGTGCTGTGGTAAATTCCAAAGAACCAATAAGCCAAAAAATAGGAAAGCATATATAGAGAAAATATCATCTCATTAGGAAGATAATGTAGAGAGTATATATTTCTGTTATGAAGATTTCATCCGAAGAGTACCTAGTTGATTCATTTACAAAGACTTTATCGGATAAAGTGTTTAAAGGTCACCTAGAGGGTCTATGATTAAGTGACATCTCCCATTTGCTCTAGTGCAAGTGAGAGATTGTTGGGATAAATATCCTAGTGTTTCATGTAATGTTATGGAATTATTTGTTATGAAATAAAAGATGCATTATTCACGTTTCAAATAGTTTGATTTAAATCGCATATTGTAAATTATCTTGTTTACCCTTGATTACTTATATGCCTTCAGACTTAGTGCATGAGGGTGGATTTAAGTCTGAAGTTAGTAATCTAAAATAGTCCATAGATAGCAAAAAAAAACGGGTACTTTATTTGTGATTTATCTATGCTGCGATCCATTCTATAATTATATGGCGACCTTGATCCGAGATCGTCCATGTGGTGATATGAGAATGGATGCACCTTATTGTTGGACAATTATGACTCATATCATCACTATTTGTATAGATCACGGTGTTGTTGTACAAATTTACTATGAGACAAAGGAAATTGCCCTTTTATCATTTGTAATTAGATTACCAAGATGTATAAATGATAGAAGGTCCATATGATTAGTTCCGGATTGAGATGATATGAGACAGTATCAATCCATAAAGGTTTAATCATTAAAGATCCCAGTCAGAGTATTATCGAGATTGGACATCGATAATGCGTAAAAGACTAGTATTACACTTGTGCGCGTTGTGGGAGCATAACGACATAGTTCTCATATATTTGGGTATAGGATACTCATGCAAGTGTAATAGGAGGTTGTGTTTACTGATGGTAAGGAAACAGCTTAGCTCTGGATAGACCCCTCAGAATTCCATTGGTAGTATGACTTTGTGTCCATGGAAGTCCGAATCAAGGTAGTTTTATTTGGTCTTAACCTGAGACTTGCACCGCTAATACTTGCGACAATCAATATACTTTGGTTTTGGTCGTCCAAGGCTTTAACCGGTTATGTGTATGCCTCTTTTGGGTATATTGAGAATCGTAGTGTATTGGGTGTGATGTCAAGACGGAAGTATCACTCCAGTCATAATGGAGATGATGATCACGTAGGATACGGAACTGGTTCTCTTATATGCCGCAACTATCGGGATATTATGACTAGGTCATGTTTATCCGATTATAGAGACTAGTTACCAGAGATCTGATATGTGCTTCATACGGGGCATACACGATTCCAGCCCCTAGCCTTGCACATGACTTCCGATACTGGATCGAAATACGCAATAATATGTATACTACGCCTGATATAGATCACATATTCCAGTAAGAATATTTCTGGATAATTGGGTAGGCACGGTGCTTTGCTAGAAGCCAACCATGTCTTGTAAATTGGTAAAAACATAGTACTAGGTACGTACGTGTTCGGATAGTCCGACGACCGGATTTACTGCCAACATATCCGGGGATCTCATGGGTCGCTTCCCGAAGATTCACCGATGACGTATGACTCGCACTTTATTAATCTGGGATTAATTAATGTAGAGAGAGAATTTATATGGGATTAATTGCAGAGATATTTTATCTGGGATAAAATATTATTTAAAGAGAGAGAACGATTAATTTGGAATTAATCGATAAAATAATATATTCGATATATTATACGAAACTGGATTTCGACGCAGAATTAAAATTAGATTTTAATTCGAGGGAACGAGTTAATTTAGAATTAATTCGCTAGCGACGTGAATAGTAACTTTTGCTAGGCATAATTATTTATTCACGTCGCTAGCGAATTAATTCTAAATTAACTCATTCGCCTGAATTAAAATCTAATTTTAATTCTGCGTCGAAATCCAATTTCGTATAATATATCGAATATATTATTTTATCGATTAATTCCAAATTAATCGTTCTCTCTCTCTAAATAATATTTTATCCCAGATAAAATATCTCCGCAACTAATCCAAGATTAATTTTCTCTCTCTACATTAATTAATCCCGGATTAATAAAGTGCGAGTCATACGTCAACGGTGAATCTTCGGGAAGCGACCCATGAGATCATTGGAAATATTGGCAGTAAATCCGGTCGTCGGACTATCTGAACACGTACGTACCTAGTACTACGTTTTTACCGATTTACAAGACATGGTTGGCTTCTAGCAAAGCACCGTGCCTACCCAATTCTCCAGAAATATTCTTACTGGAATATGTGATCTATATCAGGCGTAGTATACGTAGTATTGTGTATTTCGATCCAGTATCGGAAGTCACGTCCAAGGCCTGGGGCTAGAATCGTGTATGCCCCGTACGAAGCACATATCAGATCTCTGGTAACTAGTCTCTATAATTGGATAAACATGACCTAGTCATAATATCCCGATAGTTGCGGCATATAAGAGAACCAGTTCCGTATCCTACGTGATCATCATCTCCACTATGACTGGAGTGATACTTCCGTCTTGACATCACACCCAATACACTACGATTCTCAATATACCCAGAAAAGGCGTACACAGAAACGGTTAAAGCCCTGGACGACCAAAACCAAAGTATATTGATTTTTGCAAGTATTAGCGGTGCAAGTCTCAGGTTAAGACCAAATACACCTACCCTGATTCGGACTTCCATAGACACATAGTCATACTACCAATGGAATTCCGAGGGGTCTATCCAGAGGGAAACTGTTTCCGTACCATCGGTAAACACAACCTCCTATTACACTTGCATGAGTATCCTATACCCAAATATATGAGAACTATGCCGTTATGCTCCCACAACGTGCACAAGTGTAATACTAGTCTTTTACGCATTATCGATGTCCAATCTCGATAATACTCTGACTAGGGATATTTAATGATTAAACCTTTATGGATTGATACTGTCTCATATCATCTCAATCTGGAACTAATCATATGGACCTACTATCATTTATACATCTTGGTAATCTAATTACAAATGATAAAAGGGCAATTTCCTTTGTCACATAGTTAATTTGTACAACATCACCATGATATGTATAAATAGTGATGCTATGGGTCATAATTGTCCAACAACCTCCCACTTGGCCTATAACCAATCACTCAAGTGTCCTACACCTGAACTATGTACGATTCGCTCAAATTTCTACTGAGGAAAAGCTTTCGTCAGCGGATTTGCATGATTATCATCTGATGTGATTTATTCGATCATCACATCGCCACGATGTATGATCCGAACGAATCAGATGAATATTTGAAGTATATATTTGGATCGTTGATGAGACCATTAATTCTTTAGCCTGCGCTAAAGCCTAGCTCAGCTACTAACAGAACTATTCCTAATCTGATTAGGATTATTATCGATCCAAAAGGCTTCTATTGCTACCTCAGCTGCAGCAATAATCCACTTTTGTTGTTTATTCGGTAACAGTATCTTTCTTGGAAGATTTCCAGCTCACTGTTCTGTTATTCAAACTGTATAATACCTTTGTTACGACTTATAGTCGTTTATATCGGTTGGGAAACTTACAACGGTGAACCCAGTCACTTCAAGTTCTTATTCTCCATAGTATAAGACAACATCCTTAGTTCGTCTAAGATACTAAAGGATGTTCTTAACAACAATCCAGTGACTATCACTTGGATTGGCCTGATTGTGACTCCATATGCTCAAAGCATATGAGACACCAGGTCGCGTACATTTATTTTAATGTACGAGTTCTCTGAGAGTACCAATAACTTTTAGATCTATCCTAGTAGATCTTTATTCCTAAAATAAAGGTTGTTTCTCCCAAGAAGTCTACGGAGAATTTTCACGAAAGCCAAGTTTTCACCGATTGTTTTATGGGAATATCATTTCCAAGAAATTACATATCATCATTATTTAGGATAATCACTGTCAGTACGCTCCCACTAACCTCCTTATATACATAAGAATCATTTTAGTTTTGAATTAAATCACACACCATTATGATTACATCAAAACGATAATTCCAAGAACGCAATGCTTGCTTCAATCCATAAATGGATCGAATTAACTCACAAACCTTGTTTGCTCATTTTGGTACGACAAAACCGTCAGAATGTTATAAACATCCTCCAAAAGGTTTCCGTTAAGGAAAGCGGTTTTGGCATTCAGCTGCCATATTTCATAAATGAAACATGCAGCATCAGCAAGCATTATCCAAATGGATTTAACCATGGTAACGGTTAAAAGGTTTCGTCGTAATCGACACAATGTTGATAACAATACCTTTTCGCTACAAGCCTAGCTTAGTACGTTGGTATGTTGCCTTCCATGTATGTCTTCCTTGAAGACTTATATAGTACCAATGGGCACAATGCCTTGCGGTATTTCAACTAGTATCCAAACTTAGTTTGTATACATGGAATCCATTTCGGTCATCATGACACTTTGCCATAATAGGGAGTCGATACCTTGTATCACTTCCTCATATGTAGTCAGATCGAATTCCTCGATAAGATTGACATCTTAACGAGGTGAGATCAGAAACCCATACCTCCCAGGTTGTTTTTCTGACTCTCTCCGACTTACGTAGTTATTGTGTATTTGAAGATTATTGGTATAGTTTCATCCTAGATGAACTATTTGTGTTTCATTAAGGAATCGGTGCCAGAACAGTATTACTCCATTTTCATCGAGTTTTACTTTCCTCCCACTTACCACTGCATATCGGTATTCCTCTTAGCAAAACCGTATGGTGAGCAACAATTACATTGTTCTCATGTGAGTTGTATAAGTACTATATTTTGGTTTCCCTAGGATAACCAACAACTTAGGCACTTATCCGATTTGGGTTTTAGTTTGGTATCATCCAAACACATGCCTAGCATACCCAAATCTTCAAGATTGAGAAAACCTAGTTTCTTTCCTGTTCATATGTAATATAAAGTCTGTCAAACATATTATTATGGAACCTTATTCAAAATAAGTTTTGCACTGTCTAATGCGTATCTGTTGAAGGAAATGGTAGCTCAGAGCGACTCATGATTAACCTTATCATGTCCAACAAAATTCGGTTTCTCTATTTGGACGCACCGTCGTAACTGACGTGTTCCGGGAGGAATCATCATTGAAAGAATACTATACTCTTTCATGTATTTGAGAAACTTATTGCTTAAGTATTTTCCATCATGGTCTAACCGTGACGTTATAATACTTTAGCCGGTCTGTCTGTCTACTTCGTGTCGAAACTCTAAAAGTTTTCGATTTGTGTTTCAAAAGAAACACATAACCATAACGCGATGCCACATCCGTAAAGGTCACGAAACATTCATATCCACCTCTAGCCTAGCTAGATATGGGCCCACTTACGTCACTATAAACGAGGGCTAACAGATCGGTGGCACTTGTACTTTTACCAAGTAAAATGCACTTTAGGCACTTTGCCTAATAAACTAGATTCGTAGACATCATTTGAATAGAATCAAATCCGTCCTAGTATCCACTCTTCGAAAGTGTGATATACGAGCCTTGTTGATTGTGTCCCAGGCAACAATGCCACAAATAAGTCTCAACTGATTAAATCAGTTTGAGCTATTTGTTTGTCATGTTATACATTTGAGATTTATTTATATTCAAAATATAAATACTGTTATTCACATCTAATGTGTTTATCTCAATATCATCTTTATAAAATAAAACACTTTAGTGTTCTAGAATATAAAGGTATACCCGCAACGGGTTAAACCCTAATATAGAGATAATGTTCCTAGTCAAACTAGTTACATTGTAACAGTTTCCTAATTCAAGTACATACCCGAAGGGTAGTTCCTAAACTTAGGTTTCTACGGTTAAAATAGTGACTGTCGTCTCGTTTCTGATTCGTAGATAGATCTCATCTGAAGTCAGTTTCCTGCTCTCAGCAGATTCTCCACATCAGCATATATTTATGTATCACACTCAGTATCTAAAATCCAATTTTAATACTAGTAACGAACCTTTTTTTGACAAACATATTTGAAGTCGGAGCCTTTCCCGTCTTCAATTCCTTCATGTCTACCTTATCCATATGGCAGTCACGCTTCCAGTGACCCCGTTTACCACAGTTTAGGCATACATCTTGGGATATGTCCTTTGTCTTCCCAGAAGATTATAATGATTTTGCCTTTGCCCTTTTTCCACACCCTTGAAGCCTTTGGCCAAGTCTTGGCCTTCTGGAATGTCGAAGTAAGATGCGCCTTGCGCTTCTTGCCTATTGCAAACTCTGGCTTTGTCTTCTTGAGTATAGCCATTAACTCTCCAAGAGTTTTCTATTGCAATTTGTACTTCTAAGATCTAAGGATAGATCTATGAAGATCCTTCAATTTCAATATCATACTATAAGGATCTAATCCTTAGTTCTGATTAAGAAATTAAGGAGTCTATTTGGCAAGCTTAACGGACTAAGCACTAAAGTTATCATCACATGAATATTCCAAATATCATGTTCTACTATTTGCTCAACTCCGAGCTTAGGCTCGAGACGTCACTATATCAAATAAAGAAACTTCTTGGTTTCCAGGACTATCCTAAGATTTTATTCCCAATTTGAAAATTAAAGTCGTTTAATGACATTTTCACCCAGGATTATGTTTTAAACACTAATCTTTCATTTATCTTGATTGCTATAGTCCAACTATCCAATCAACGATTTTAGGTACTATTAAATATAATGATTACTATAGTCCAACTATATAATCAACTATAATTTAATTGATTAAATTCAATTATATTGATTACTATGATCCAATTATAGAATCAACTATTAATTGAAATAATTTGAATACAGTCTAACTGTTTAATTAAAACAATAATAAATATTAGTCCAACTAATATATTAATTTATATTGATGAAAAATTTGAAATGAGCGCGTATGGCAAGTATCTAAACGAATATTGCAAATTTAATACTTGCCTCCCACTATTTTTCGGCGAGCCTCTAACCCTCTGTGGAGTACTCGGGAAACCTTGTTTCCTAGTGGGCTAGGATCCCGTTAAATAACACACAAAAGAACTTTGGCCAAAAAATTGTATGATAATTAACTAGGTAGATCTCTAAGATCAATTGGATCTCATCCAATTCCTAGATCCAGTAGGTGGACATCCAAGCCTTGGCTTTGGCACAACAAAATTAATGATCCCAGTTAAGCGGAACCAATTGACCATGGAAAGCTTCGTAATCAATGTCGATGGACAAGAAATGATCTTGACTTTGGCCAACAAATCACAACTTGTACAAGACACCGATATGGAACAAAGCCTTCATGATTCAAACACATCCGCGACGGACAAAGGTCTTCACTTTGGCCAACAAACCAGTGCCAGTCTTGGATCTTGAGTAAGAATCACTCAATGGAAGGAAAAACGCTTAATATGTTGTGAGGGTTTTTCGCGTAATTGGTAACCAATTAATTATCTTTGCTAAGGTCTCATCATCATACAACAATTTCCAAAATTGCCATCACCCATCTAATATCCATCTGATATAAATTATTCATACATCGCATCCATTTATTCACACAAGCATTTTATCAATCAATCTAATCCAATTAATTAATCTAAAAATTAATGACCATCCGATGTTCAAACAACGATTTGATTTTGCGCGAGTCCGACTCGTTTTAAGAATAAGTACTCAAAGTACAAATTCTTGAATTATATTAAACTACAACATTAAATCCAATTCAATTTGCATTTAATACTAATTCATTATTTAATTCCAAATTAAATAATACACTTTATTAATGAACCTTTATGACTTAGATTCTAAATCTAATCTTTACGGGTCTCAAAGCCCAATAAACATCCAATGTCAATTTAATTAAAGTCCAATGGGCTTTTAATTAATTTCTTAAGGCATGGACTTTTGGTCAATATGGGTCAAACCCAAATACCAAAGCCCATTTAAGGAATCACCCTTATTTGCCAAGAAACCAATTTAGACCCATTAGGCCCAATTAAAATAAAGGTCCATTAAGTCATAATTGGACTTTATGGATATGGTTTTGGGCCCAATTAGATCCAACCAATTAGCCTAAACCAAACTTGGCACAACCAAGCCCATTAAGCCCAATTACAACTTTTACAAGCCCAATTCCAAAATAAGCCCAATTAATTTAATTCCAAAATTCGAAATTTCATAATTAAATTAACCAAAGTGTATGCCATAATTAATTCACCAAACTAACATTTTGAAAATACTAATTTACTCAATTAATTATGCTTATCATCATCAAAATATGTCCAACACATTTGAATAAAAAAATCACATCATTTTACATGCTACTACTCACGGTAATTAGGGATTTTCATGTCCGATTCCGAATTCAATCCAATTAAATCCTAAATCAACATTCCCCAAATGATTTCAACTCATCCAATGATCAAAATCAAAAAATACCATGACTTAGGGCAAGCTCCAAGATTCGGCCAAGCCAATATTTTGGGGAAAATTTGATCCAATCAAATTTTCACAAAATTGACAATGCATAACACTATGTTATCATAATTTAAGCATATCCAAACAATCAATTTCACTCAAACATGCTCAAATCAATTTTGCCAAATTTTACCATAATTCAATTTCATGCTCAAAATGGCTCAAGATACCATTGTTGGGTTTCTAATTAGTCCCAAGACTTATATGATGTGATCATATATGGTGCCCCGCGCAGTATAAGTGGGTCTACCCTATGGATATCAAGAAACAATGTATTTTTAAATATTTTAACAGAATACTTTATTCCATAAGAGTGTATAGGAAAAACTCGGGATAAATTAGAGTCCGGAAAAACAAACTGGAAGAAAAATCAGGTCTTGCAAAAAATGGGTCATGCACGTCTAGCGCGCGCCCAGGTCGAGCAGGCACATGCTCATGCACTGCATGCAGCAGCTAGCCGCATGCCTGCATACAGCAAGCAGCAATTGCTGTGTTGGCTGATATTTCTAAATCTTGCTTGTTTTAACTTTCACAAGCTTAACTTTCTTAAGCTCAAGCTTAAACACTTTGCTCAAGCTTGCTTTTTATAGCAAAACTTGTACAATTTTTAATTAATAAAATTCTTAATCAACATTTAGGTGGGCTTAATCCAATTTGTCCAAATATGTATAATTACGTGTGAGTAATCATATTTGTCTACCACTATGATTTAATCTAATTAAATCAAGATAAAGTTTTAATCAATGGATTAGTTCAATATTTACCACTTTGAGTTAATCCAATTAAATCAAGCCAAATACATCTATTACTACATATTTGCAATTACCAAAATATCCTCCAATGGTGGAGATAATTATGAAATTACAATAAAGCTCTTATGTAATTTTGGATTAATCTAATTAATCTAATTGAGTCAAAGTAAATAATTAATGATATCCGATAACACTTAATTATTTTAATTGATAATTATAATATCAAATATTATTTATTTTCAAACATTATTGGCTACCCAAGTGCTCAAATAGTATAATTCATATTGTAGGACGCTCTAAGTCCAGATACGTTCTTCATATAAGCCTAGCTTATATATAGGCAATTCGGCCATACATAAAGCCCTAATGGCATGGATTTACACACTTGGCTCCAGTTTAGTAGCTTGGGGGACGGTGATATGTAACACCTCAAGACCACTAGTTTAGGCATACGAGGGGACGACGATACGTAACGCCCTTATGCGTTAGGTTTTCTACAGATACTCAGAGACATGGTTTTCAGAATAATGGTTTATAGGAGAGCTTTCACAAGAAATAGTTTTATAAGAAAATCAGAGAATTACACAAAGAAAGGTTTCCAGAAAGTTTCCCAAAAAGAGAACTGATTTTCAAAAGAGAAAGAGTTTTCAGAAATGACAGCTTTCTTGACAGGTTTCAGCTTTAGAATAATGAATTTTATAAGTATTTCAATTTTCCATTTTAAAAATGTCCATTCACTAGGTCGTTCAAATGATCCAACCTCCTACACTCCCAGTGTTTCTGTTTTACAGGTTACTCGGAGGATGAGCTCGAGAAGATGGATACTGATCGCAGTCACTAGGGTATTGAGTCCACCAGGTCAAGTCAGATACAGAGTTCTGTTAGAGTTCGAGTAAACTCATGCATCTGATGTATGCTTCGTAAAGTTTGTATGTGTAAGAGTTAGAAGTGTCCAAGTAAATAGTATAAGTGTAATATTATTGAGTATTGAATTATGAGCATTGAGATGCATTTTAATATTACTGATTGGGGAAATGGTCCATATGCATGAGTTTATATTTGAAATGATAATAATAGTGTTATTCATAATTAGAGGTTCATTGGGATAGGACGACTTATTCCCTGCCGGTAGCATCTTCTAGAGGGGGATGTTACAAAGATGGTATCAGAGCATGGTCTATTGGGTCAGTGACTGCATTGGCTAGAGTGCTGGGGTCTTGTATATGTAGTATGCTCGAGGTACTAGTATGGGGTCAGTATCCCTCAAGTCCTATAGAAAGGTTAGTAAGCATTATCTGAATTTTATTCCTACTAAAGTTATTGTAATCCTTGTTCAAACCGAGAATCCTTCCGTAGTCATCTTCGTTTAATAACAAGAATTTAAGACAAGTTATAAGAATAAATAGTAAGGTTCTGAGAATATTCACGGAAATGAGTGGGAAGAGAAACCTATAAGAAAAGTAAGGAATGATACATAAATGTTTAAGTAACCAGAGGCAGTAAGAGGTAGAGATACAGAAATAGATGATGAAGAAATCACCAGAACTTATAGTAGTAACGAGAATAGAATAAGCCTAAACAATAGTAAAATGTCGAGTAGACTTAAGTAAAATTCCTTCCGTTCAAGTAAGATTCCTTTCCATCTCATAAAAATCATTAAGATAGATTCAATAGCCTTTGAGTACCTCATAAGAGATAGCAAGATCCCCTGAATGACGAAGGATAGTTAAGAGCATAAGAGAAGTAAGAAATTTAGATAGTTATGTGAGTTTCTGATAGGCATTAGATGTCACAAAGGATATGTAGATTTTAAAAACCCAAACCCAGACCAATAAGCAAATAAAATGATTAATTGTTGTAGTCAATAAATTCGATATGGATAAGGCCCTAACCTACCTAGATTCGAATCTCTCAACAATATCGTTTAAGGAAATTGTCCTGACGGAGTCTATCTCATACCTATTTTACATGAGTAACAGACTCTACCAGGATATAAAACACCAGAAGAATGACATAGATGCCCGCTGAGATGTAAAGGCTTGTTCTATTCTTTACCAGCATAGATAGAGATAATCATAAGGAAGCCCAATGAGAGTTTATCCTAAGATAGAAATAGAAGACATTGGAAGATAGATCACCCATAAAAGTGACTAAGGAGGTTTTTAAGGATAGACTAGAAAGAACTCGACATAAAATGAGTTGGCAAACTTGTAGTACTAGTAAGAACCCATAGATCAGACCAATGCTAGTAGGAATCCATCTGAATTTAAACATATAGACTCGTGAGGTTGGAGACACTCAGGAGTAACAATATTACTGTTAGGGATATGCCCTATACCCAACTTGTGGATGGGCTATATGTACATGTATTTGTAATATTTTCATTAATTAATAAAATGGCAATCTTTATTATACGTGTCTTACATAGATTATATGAAATCATCAAACACTGTAATAAAGCCCTTGGAGTAATAAGATGATGGCTTCCATGCCTTATGAGAATCATTACTCTTAAACGTTCATAGTCATAGTTTTGTGAATAATCTGGGCGTTCACAAAGCGGAGAGAATAGCATGATTATATGATCTGCCCTTAAGTGGGGTAGCCGATCTCATAGGCTACTAGCGGAGATCCGTCCGCTTGGTGTAGCACATGGATGCATGAGTTGCTCGTGTCCTTCAACTGACCGCTGAAATTTTTCACATGGAGTGTTTATCATATGTGTCTGTGAGAACTTCATGTATCGATTGTATGACTAGTCTTTAGACTTGAGGTCTTTACAATCTTATGTGTGGATCAAATAACTTTGACATTCTCCTTCCCCGGTTCAAAAGATCCGGTCATAAGGGTATGATTGGGTCATTTATTGAAACACATGAAGTTTGTAAAGATACAACAGAGAATCGCCACTCTCTCGGATAATATTTTCTTATAAGATTAGTATTCCAGTTTGCGGGTTGATATGTGTGATCAGTGCTTGAGACTGTGGCCGCAGCGAAAGAATCCTGTGAGATTTTTGGGTTAGCACGATTCACGACATTATCAACATCATACCTTTGACTATATGGGTAGACATTTTCCATACCCTATGTCAAAAAATGGGGATACAGTGAGGTGAAGGACCGTATCATATGTAAATCGCATACAGAATGGGTATATATATCTTTCCTTCTCATTTGGGGGCCTTGGCATGTTGCTAGATGTCAACCTTGGTCATTGAAATCGAACAACCATCTGATCGGAGGATAATTTATATTCGATTAAATTGACACGATTCATTTCATGTCCTACTTGAGGGGAACCCAAAAGGTCACATACAACAAAGTCGAAATCAATGGTTAACAGTGCACAGTACAAATTTAACTAAATATATGATTGCTGTAGGAATTGTTCATAAATGGTTCAATGTGTTTAATTGTTGAACAGATCATTTATGAGGTTCCATAGTGGCTTAGGGATTGGTGAATGATGATATGGGCACTTTGGGAATTGGAATAAATAAATAAATAAAACGTGAATAGTAACGTGAATAGAAAAAAAAATTTATTTGTTATTTGTTTTGAATTCCAATTCGACCCAAACTCTTATTAGGGTTTTATAATCTCATTAAACCACTAAATTAAGATCCAATGGCTAAGATTAAATTAGCATTTATCCCACATCGGATTCTTAATTAATTTTGTTGTCTTTGGAGCACCTATATAACCCAATGAATTCTTTACAAATTTTTGCACCAAACATTTCATATCTTGGGTTTATATAAGTGAGCAACTCTAATGTTTAAGAGTAAGCCACTGATTTTGAGGATCCTTAATTCTAATTGACTAGAGGAACCTCCAGTTAAAGGTTTTGAGGTATTTACCTAGGCTAGCACCAAGGGCAAAATACCCGTGCACTCAAGGCGTAGTCTTGCCGTTGAGTTTTGGCTTTGGTGTGTTCATCTTTGGAGGCCACACACTTGGGTGGCTCTTTGGAATGTGGAAGAGCTTGCTGAGTTCGAGAAAAGCTTGTAGATTGGAGGGAGGACTGGAGGAGTCGTCGGTTCAAGTAAGTTTTTTTCTTTCTTTATTTTAATTAGAGTTCTTATGATAGTTAGCATGTTTAGGTTTATTTTCTTTGCATGTTTTATGAGTTTTTATGCTTAGAATATATAATAACATGCCTAGGCTTGTAGAATAAAAAAAATTGGGTATTGGGCAAATGGATAGCGGCATCATAATTTCATAATTTTTTGATTTTCCGCTGCGCACTCGCGGCCGCTTCCCAACAGTGGTATCAGCGTGCCGTTTATGTTTTGATTAGTTCTCTCTCATTTTAACTCGAAATTGGGTGTGTAAAAGCTCGTTGGAAATCTAACACCCTGAACTTAATTTTAGGCACAAGTTTTGCATGATTTGGTTAAGATTTGAATTGTGAAATTGCATTTAAAGTTCACGCATCTGTAAAAAAACGTGAATAGTAAATTTATTTGAATAAAATAAAATGCAATATCATAATTAAATATTAATCAAAGTTATTTAATGCCTAAAATAATTCCAACATATTAAAACTCATATGTTTGATGATTCTATGTATGATTAGAATTGGCATGATTATTTTAGGGGGCAAACATCTAGAGACTTTCTAAGGAAATAGAGAGTGTATTGTTTATCCCTTAGCTAAGTAATTATTCCATGATGAACTTAGAGATTTATTACCTCTAAGGCTAATAAATATAAATCACTTATTTATATAAAAGACATTATAAAAGATACAAGTGGGGTGGGACCAAGGGGTTAATAAAACTTTCCAAACTAAAGTTAATTTAACCAAATGTATTACTAGAGTTAGATAATGATTTAGTGTCTTCCTTCACTCACTACCTTTTTATAGCCAAAAGGAAAAGCTGTGAAGACATCTAGATAATCATTTACTCAAAGCTTACCTTAAAGCATATTTAAAGTGTTGGACTAATTTGGAGGATCTATTGTTTATTCCTGTCACCAAGGCAATAAGAGCCTAAGAGGTAAGGGTATTTAAGATAGTTCGCTCCACCCTCCATCTGGGGAATTTTCAATGGAGGAATCCATTTGACAGTTATTCACTTAAACTTGCTAAAATCCTCAATAATAATTTAAGTCTAAAATTTGCCTCCCATTGTAAAGTATAGACCCAAAGGGCTTAAACCGTATTGGCAGGACTAGGCTTTACCAGACTGACCAATACCAATTTGTCCATAAATCGTACTATTGACAATGGTTTAACTTTTCTGAGTCTTAAGACACAACTACCATTAGGCGTGGTCTTATAACTTAGTGGAAAAGATTGGGTGTCCACAAGGACTAGCATAAGTTATAGCATGTTTGATTGCCCAACCCAATGATCAAGGAATTGTGATTTATATCACAAATTGGTTAGGAACCTACCTAATTATCGTATTTTATAACGACTGACCCTAGTCAGAGTTATGAAATGATGATAATGGGATCCTTGCCCACAAAAAATCTATCATGTTGGGGTTGATGCGATTTGTTTAAAATTTTAAAATAATTGAGTGGGAGCAACTTCATAATATTAAAAGCCCATGTTATTATGAAATATTAATGAAAACATATTCCTAATTTTAACATTCTCTCTTAACAGGTGGGTTAAAATATTTCACAAACATTCAAATGGCAAACAGAGTATCACTTCGTTCCATCCTTGATGAGCATAAGCTCAAAGGGGACAACTACAATGACTGGTTTAGAAACCTTAAAATTGTCTTACGACAAGAAAATATTTTCTATGTTCTTGAAAGACGATTTCCCCTGAACCCGTAGAAGATGCTGACCAAAATACATATGATGTTTGGAAGAAACACGTCAATGATGATGAGCAAGCAGTTTGCATAATGCTTGGCTCTATGTCGGATGAACTTCAGAAAGCTCACGAAGATATGGATGCTCAAACCATCATCTTTAACTTGAAGGAGTTGTATGTAACTTTCGTTCATACCGTGAGATTCCAAGTGTCATGTGCCTTATTCCAAACAAGGTATAAGGAAGGATCTGTTAGTGGACATGTGCTTAAGATGATTGGCCACATTGAAAAATTGGCCAACCTCGGGTTCATCATGGATCATGAGATAGGTCACGATCTAATTCTTCAGTCCTTACCAAAAGACTTCTCTAACTTTATTATGCAGTTTCATCTGTCGGATAAAGAAGCTACTTAGCAGAATTGCACAATCTGATAAAACAAGCAGAGAAAGACTTGAAACCGGAGCTTAAAACCTCTGTCATGCTTACGGGTATGGACCTGAAGCCACGAGGCCCAAAGAAAAATAAGGGCAAGGCCAAGGCTCCAGATCACCTAAAGCCCAATGGTAAAGTGGAGAAGAAAAAGGGAAAGGGGAAATGTTTCTTTTGTGGAAAAAATGGTCATTGGAAGAAAGACTGCAGATCCTTGAAAGCCAAGGAAGGTAGGGACGCCCAAGAGGCCAAGAAGCCCAATGCTTCAGGTATATTGTATATGATTGAACTATATTCTCAAAACTCTGAACCTTCTACTTGGGTGCTTGACACCGGTTGTGGGACTCACTTGTGTAACAATGTGCAGGGCCTGAAAAACAATAGGAGACTTCGTCATGGGGAGGTTGACTTACGCATGGGTAATGGAGAAAAACTGCCTGCATTGTGCGTGGGGACTTATTCATTAGTTTTGCCGAATGGTTTAGTTTTAGACTTATAAAGTTGTGTTTATGTACCTTCTCTAGTAAAGAACTTCATTTCAATTTCATCTTTATGTAATAAAGGCTTTTCATGCCTAATAAGTTGTAATTAATGTTCTATTTATATCAATGAAATAAAATATGAAGATGGTATTTTGAATAATGGTATCTATGTCTTACAAACTAACAAAGAATGTTCAACCTCTAATATATACAACATTAACTCGAAATAATCTCAATGAATCACTTCTATGGCACAGTCGCTTAGGTCATATCAATGAAACAAGATTAACTAAGCTACATAAGGATGGGTATTTCAGACCCTTCAAATATGAACCTTATGGAACTTGTGAGTCTTGTTTACTTGGTAAAATGACCAAATTACCCTTCAAAGGTAAATGACAACGTGCAGTAGAGACATTAGAACTCATACACTCTGATGTATGCGAACCAATGTCAGTCACCGTCAGAGGTGGATTCTCTTACTTCATTACCTTTATCGATGATCACTCGCGATATGGGTATGTGTACCTTATGCGGTACAAATCTGAAGCCTTTGAGAAATTCAAAGACTTCAGAGCTGAAGTAGAAAACCAGCTTAATAAAAGTATTAAGTCACTAAGGTCTGACCGAGGTGGTGAATACTTAAGCAATGAATTTCAAGATTACTTGAGAGAAAATAGCTTTGTTTCCGGGAACTCCACAGCATAATGGGGTCTCTGAAAGGAGAAATCGGACATTATTAGATATGGTCCGATAAATGATGCTAGACACAGATCTACCTCTTTCATTTTGGGGTTTTGCTTTAGAAACTGCAACACTATCACTAAACCAAGTTCCTTCCAAGACTGTTAGTCAAACACCATATGAGTTATGGTCTGGGAAACGTCCTAGTCTTAGTTATCTAAGAGTTTGGGGATGTGACACATATGTTAAGCTCACACAAACTAACAAATTGGATGATAGGGCAATTAAATGTAGCGAAAATGTCTTCAAGGGCACGAACTTTTCCGATTGGGAAATGAATCTGAGGATTGTCCTTGGAGCCGAGAGGCTGTTATATACTATACAGAGACCTCTTGGGCCTAAGCCCAAACCTGATGAGCTACTTGAGCTGGAGCTTTGGTAGACTCACAGCGATGATTGTGAAACTGCTCAGTCAATTATGCTTGCTGCTATGACTCAACATTTCCATCGACAGAACAGGGACTTGGATCCCTATAACATGTTGGCGAGGTTGCAAGATCTTCACCGATCTAACCAAATGTCGCAGAGATATGAGTTAGTGAGGAAGCTTTTCCGTTCACGTTTTTCTGAAGGCATGTCTGTTGAATCCCATGTGGTACAGATGATTGCTGACATAGATGAGCTGGCTAAGATGGGGATAGTCTTAGAGGCTGAGATTACCATAGATATGATCTTGCAATCTCTCCCCGACACTTTGAAACAGTTCATCATAAGCTATAACCTGATGAACACTGATGATACTCTTGGAGAGTTGTTGTCAATTCTCAATGAAGCTGAAAGGGAGATGCTTAAGGGTAACAAGCACGATGCGCACTTTGCTTCAACATCTCAGGCACAGAGGGCTGGGCCCAAGGCGACTGGAGGTGTGAAGAAGAAGAAGCATAAAAGAAAGGGTAAGGCAAAATCGTCAAAGGCTTCTGGGAAGCCTAAGGATAAATATCAGGATGTTTGCCTCCAGTGCGGCAAGCGGGGTCACTGGAAGCGTGACTGCCGCGAGTACAAGGTGCTCCAGAAGGAGATTAAAGCGGTCAAGGCACCAGCTTCAGGTATGTTTGTTATTGAGATAAACATGACTATTTCTTGTTTTAAAAATTGGATTTTTGATTCTGGTTGTGGTACACACATATGTACTGATGTGCAGGATCTGTGGATTAGCAAGAGACTGGCCTCAGGGGAGATTGATCTACGTGTCGGAAATGGGGCACCAGTCGCCATTTTGGCCGTTGGCACTTTTGTTTTAGAACTGCCCTCGGGGCATGTACTTGAACTTAATGACTGTTATTATGTACCTAGTTTGACTAGGAATATTATTTCTGTATCTATGTTAACCCAATGTGGGTATATTGTTGTATTCAGGAACATCGGGTGTTTTGTGTATAAAAATGATGTAGAAATTTGCACTGCTGTTGCAAATAATGGTCTTTATATTTTGAATATAAATCAATCTCAAACATATAATATAACAAACAAAAGGCTTAAAATGAGTAATAAAAATGAAACTTACATGTGGCACTGTCGTCTGGGACACATAAACAAGACTCGCATATCCACACTTTCGAATTATGGGTACTTGGACGGATTTGATCCAAATTCATATGACGTCTGCGAATCTTGCTTATTAGGCAAAATGCCTAAATCACCTTTTAGCGGTAAGGGTGAACGCGCCACTGAACTGTTAGCCCTCGTTAATAGTGACGTATGTGGGCCCATGTCTAGCCAGGCTAGAGGTGGATACGAATACTTCGTAACCTTTATTGATGATGCATCACGTTTTGGTTATGTGTATCTTATGAGACACAAGTCAGAAACTTTTGAGAAATTCAAAGAGTTTCGACACGAAGTTGAAAAACAGACCGGCAAGAGTATAAAGACATTACGGTCGGACCGTGGTGGCGAATACTTGAGCAATGAGTTTCTAGATTACTTGAAAGAATATGGTATTCTTTCACAGTGGACTCCTCATGGAACACCGCAATTAAACGGTGTGTCCGAACAGAGAAACCGAACTTTATTGGACATGATCAGGTCTATGATGAGTCGCATTGAGCTACCTATTTCCTTCTGGGGATATGCATTAAACAGTGCAATTCTTATTTTGAATAAGGTTCCGTCAAAGTCTGTACAACAGACACTATATGAGATATGGACAGGAAAGAAACCGGGTTTCTCATTCCTGAAGATTTGGGGATGCTGGGCATACGTCAAACGTTTGGAAGGTACCAAACTTGAACCCAAATCGGATAAATGCCTATTCGTAGGATATCCTAGGGAAACCAAATGATATTACTTCTATCACCCATGAGAGAACAAAGTATTTGTTGCTCTACATGCGGTTTTCCTTGAGAAGGAATTCCTAAATGCAGTGGTTAGTGGGAGGAAAGTAGAACTCAATGAAAATCGAAGTGATATTGTTCCTGGCATAGAATCCTCAACAGAACAAGAACAGTCCATACGGGATGAGATTGTACCATAATCTTCTATTACACAAGGACCACGTAGGTCGGAGAGAGTAAGGAAACAACCTGAGAGGTATGAGTTCCTAATCTCACCTCATGTAGATATTAATCTCATTGAGGATAACGAACCGGCTACGTATGAGGAAGCGATACAAGATATCGATTCCGCTTTATGGCAAGAGGCCATGAAGTCTGAAATAGATTCCATGTTTGGACACTGGTTGATGTACCAGAAGGCGTAAAGCCTATTGGATGTAAATGGGTCTTCAAGAAGAAGACTGACATGTATGGCAACGTACAAACATACAAAGCTAGGCTTGTAGCGAAGGGGTATCGTCAACGACATGGTGTCGATTACTATGAAACTTTCTCACCCGTTGCCATGATTAAATCCATTCGGATAATGCTTGCAATTGCTGCATATTTCGATTACGAGATATGGCAGATGGACGTTAAAATCGCTTTCCTTAACGGAAACCTTTCGGAGGATGTTTATATGCAACAGCCTGACGGTTTTATTGTGCCTAGACTTGCAAACAAGGTTTCTAAGTTAAATCGGTCCATTTATGGACTGAAGCAAGCATCGCGGTCATGGAACCAACGTTTTGATGAGATCATAAAAGAATATGATTTCATTTAAAACGAAGATGATCCTTGTGTATACAAGAAGGTTAGTGGGAGAGCACTGACTTTTATTGTCCTTTATGTTGACGATGTATTGTTTATAGGCAATGACATTCCCATGCTAACATCGGTTAAGAATATCATAAAGTATCTTAGAGACGAACTAATGATGCTTTCTTAATCTATGGAGATGGAGAACTTGAGGTAACTGGGTATACCGATGCAAGTTTCCAAATCGACAAAGACGACTGTAAGTCGCAATCCGGGTACATATTTTGTTTGAATAATGGAGCAGTGAGCTGGAAATCTTCCAAGCAAGAGACTGTTGCCGATTCAACAACAGAAGCAGAGTATATTGCTGCAGCTGAAGGAGCAAAAGAAGCAGTTTGGATCCGAAAATTCCTAATTGGATTAGGAGAAGTTCTGTTAGCAGCTGAGCCCGTTCCATTGTATTGTGACAATAACGGGGCTATAGCGCAGGCTAAGGAACCACGGTCTCATCAACCATCCAAGCATGTTCTTCGACGTTTCCATCTGATTCGAGAGATCATACATCGTGGCTATGTGAAGGTCGAGAAGGTCGCATCATATGATAACATGGCAGATCCGCTGACGAAAGCTATTCCTCAGCAAAAGTTTGAGCGACATGTATATAGTTCAGGTATTAGATGCTTGAGTGACTGGCTATAGGCCAAGTAGGAGATTGTTGGACAGTTATGACCCATAGCGTCACTGTTTGTAAAAGACATTGTGTTTTTGTACAAAATTAACTATGTTGTAATGAAATTGCCTTTTACCGTTTTGTAATTTATTTACTTTGATATATAAATGGTAGAAGTCCTTATGATTAATTCTGGATTGAGATGATATGAGACAGTATCAATCTTTAAAGGTTTAATCATTAAATATCCCTAGTCGTAGTATTATCGAGATTGGACATCGAGAATGCGGAATAAACTAGTATTGCACTTGTGCGCGTTGTGAGGCTATAACGGCATAGTTCTCATATATTTAAGTATTGGATACTTATGCAAGTGCGATATGAGGTTGTTTTTTACCGATGGTACGGAAAACAGCTTCGCTCTGGATAGACCCCGCGGAATCCCATTGGTAGTATGTATATGTGTCTATGAGAGTCCGCTTCAGGGTAGGTGTATTTGGTCTTAACCTGAGACTTGCATCGCTAGTACTTGCGACAATCAGTAAACTTTGGTTTTGGTCGTCCAGGGCTTTAACAGGTTCTGTGTACGCCTCTTCTGGGTTTATTGAGAATCGTAGTGTATTGGATGTGATGTCAAGACGGAAGTATCACTTCAGACATATGGAGATGATGATCACGCAGGAATTCAGAACTCGTTCTCTATAGAGTTGCAACCATCGGGATAATATGACAAGGTCATGATTATCCGATTCAAAAAGACTAGTTGCTTGATATCGGATATGTGCTTCGTACGGGGCAGAGACTATTCCAGCCCCAGGCCTTGCACGTGACATCTGATACTGGATCGCAATACACAATACTACGGTATACTATACCTGACATAGATCGTATATTCCAGTAAGAATATTTCTAGAGAATTGGGTAGGCATGGCGCTTTGCTAGAAGCCAACCTTATCTCGTAAATCGGTAAAAATGTAGTACGACGATCGTATTTACTGCCAACATATCCAGGGATCTCTTGGGTTGCTTCCCGAAGATTCACCGATGACGTATGATCCGAACTTAATTAATCTGGGATTAATTACGGAGACACTTTATCTTGGATAAAGTACTATTTGAAGAGAGAGAAAGATTAATTTGGAATTAATCGACAAAATAATATATTCGATATATTAAACGAAATTGGATTTCGACGCGGAATTAAAATTAGATTTTAATTCAGGCAAACGAGTTAATTTAGAATTAATTCGTTAGCGACGTGAATAGTAATTTCGCTGGGCATAATTATTACGTCGCGACGGAAGTTCGTTAATTCGGAATTAGCGAAATCGAGCCTGGAAGTGTTTGCGGGCCCACTAGCATTTTGAATTCAAGTGGGGCCCAAAAGTCACATCGCGAGTCACATCACTTGTCATTTATTTGTGATAGATGTCAAAAGTCACTTTTGGTGAGTGACATGTTGTCACTATTCATGATGGAGTTAGGTGTGGCCATTTATTACAATATTGGAGCCAAAATTGGCTTTGAATTTTGTAAACCATTTACCAAATATTTGGTAGTTGTTTTTCATTCTTCATTTTACGTTTTTGAAGCCAAATAGAAGAAGAAAAAAACATAACACTCTCTCTCTCCAAAAAACAGCAAAACCGTGAGCCTTGGAGGTGTTCTTGGAGTTGTTTTTCTTTCATCTTTGCTAGCACAACAATGATCAAATACAAGGTGATAGGGAACCAAATCTTAGAGCTTGGAATCCTAAAGCTTGGAGCTTCATCATCTTCATCAACAAAGCTTCTCTTGGCCGAATCTTGGAGTAGCTTGAAGGGAAGGAAAATTTTGTTGAGCCTCACATCTAATCCGTTCAATGTAAGTGTGTTTCCGCCACATTTATTTATAGTATTCATTCAATTTCGTGGCTTAAATGATCTTGGGACATCAATAGAAACCAACAAATTTATGTTCGATTAAATTATCACGATTCATTTCATGTCCAACTTGAGGGGAACCCAAAAGGTCACACACAACAAAGTTGAAATCAATGGTTAACAGTGCACAATACAAATTTAACCGCATATATGATTGTTGTAGGAATTGTTCATAAATGATTCAATGTGTTTAATTATTGAACAGATCATTTATGAGGTTCCATAGTGGCTTAGGGATTGGTGAATGACGATATGGGCACTTTGGGAATTTGAATAAACAAATAAAAAAAATGTGAATAGTAACATGAATAGAAAAAAAAATTTATTTGTTATTTGTTTTGAATTCCAATTCGACCCAAACCCTTATTAGGGTTTTATAATCTTATTAAACCACTAAATTAAGATCCAATGGCTAAGATTAAATTAGCATTTATCCCACATCAGATTCTTAATTAATTTTGTTGTCTTTAGAGCACCTACATAAACCCAATGAATTGTTTACAAATTTTTACACCAAACCTTTCATATCTTGGGTTTATATAAGTGAGCAACTCTAAAGTTTAAGAGTAAGCCACTGAGTTTGAGGATCCTTAAGTCTAATTGACTAGAGGAACCTCGAGTTAAAAGTTTTGAGGTATTTACCTAGGCTAGCACCAAGGGCAAAATACTCGTGCACTCAAGGCGTAGTCTTGCCGTTGAGTTTTGGCTTTGGTGTGTGCATATTTGGAGGCCACACACTTGGGTGGCTCTTTGGAACGTGGAAGAGCTTGCTGAGTTCGAGAAAAGCTTGTAGATTGGAGGGAGGACTGGAGGAGTCTTCGGTTCAAGTAAGTCTTTTTCTTTCTTTATTTTAATTAGAGTTCTTATGATAGTTAGCATGTTTAGGTTTATGTTCTTTTCATGTTTTATGAGTTTTTATGCTTAGAATATATAGTAATATGCCTAGGCTTGTAGAATAATAAAACAAATGGGTCTTGGGCAAAGGGATAACGACATTATAATTTCGTAATTTTTTGATTTTCCGCTGTGCACTCGCGGCCGCTTCCCAACAAGTACCAGTATAGACAGTATGATTAAATGGCATAGTTGTTGCCTATAGCAAGGATAGAGAACGGAAGTCTAGAAGCAGCCCTTAAGAAGGATTTACCACTAGCCTCGGCAGCATGGCCTGGAGCCAAGAGATAAGATATGGAAATAACAAAGAAGAATACAGGAAGTGACAAGAAAGTTCAGTATATTCAGACACATAGATAACGTAACGTGAAGGTAGTAGTGTAATTGGAAACCTCAGCATAGTTGATAAAAAATATGGAGCCCTAAGCCGTGGATTAATCGATACAAATCCCATCAGAACATATGCTAAATCTTCTTTTCAGTAGCACTACTCTAGTAAGTATATAGACACTTAACCAGACTATTATCGAACAAAAGTAAATAATAGTAGTGTATATTCACAAATCTCTATGGAATGCATGTATTCACCCCTCAAATTAGAGCCCAGTAAAGAGAAGAACATGTAAAGAAGAGTATCTGACAGAATTGACAGATCACGAGATGGCTAAATAGCCGAACCAAAGAGTTCACCAGTGTTTGAATTTATGTTCTAGAGCTTCATGTATTGTAAACATAATTAATTATTGTAATAATAATAAATGAATTATTCATTTATCAAAGTTGTTTGATTTATATCGTATATTGTCTTGTTTACCTTGATTACTCTTGGACCTTTAGAATTAGTGTATGTTTGATGCACAAGAGGATTTAAGTCTGAAGTTAGGAATCTAAATAGTCCATAGAGAGCAAGTAAAGAAGGTACTTTGTTTGTGGTTTATATATAGCTGCGGTCCATTATATATTTGTATGACGACCTTGATCCGGGATCGTTCATGTAGTGACATGTGAATGGAGGGCACCTTGTATGATGATATCATATAGGATTGGACTAAGATAAATATGAATTCTTTTAATATCTGTTAGCCGAAGAAATTTATTTTATCTACTAGATGGTCATATATTGATTCGATCTTAATCTTGAGTGTATTACAAACTCTTGCATGATAGACTATGTCATTTGATTTATTATGGTGAGGTTGGTGTTGCATTCCCGGCCAATAACTACGTATTTTGGGGATATGGTTTTGTGTGTAGCTGAGAACGTTTTACATAAATATGGAATTCACTCCTTCTTACGAGGAGCAAAAGAATATCTCTTTTAAAAGTTGATTCAAGACTTCAATAATTTGAGCGCTCAACTTTCTATTACGAATAGAAATTTTTATATTCATAATTGTTATGAATTAATTGTTCATTATAGAATCAATGGTGCTTAAGAGATAAAATATTTAGAGGGGTTTAACAGACTTATGACCCGACTCTATTTATGAGATATTCGTGAATAGGGCTATATCCATATGTAATGACTATATTGTTGGACACCGAAGTTGTTCGGCTTTTATTTTCCATCTATGGTAATAGAAGTTCAACTTTGAGTTTTTATTGGAATAATGCGGAGTTAATTATTCGTAATATTTAATTAAAGAGTTTAATTAATATTTCAGGATTATTGGAGCTCGGAACCGTAGGTACATTTAGTCCCCGTGCTAGCTCGATTAACTGTAGCAAACCTAATATAATTAGATTGTCTAATAATTTTCTGACAATATATTTATATATTATTAATGAGATTAATAATATATTTTTGCCACAAATGAAAACTATGTTAAATTAGTTTAACTTAATGTTTCTAGAATTCTTTGATTATGAGATAATCAAGTTAGTAATAATTATAAGATAATTATTACATCACAATTAAGCTTATGACATCATTATTAAGATAATTATTTTTAAATTATTTTTGAGACAAAACCCAATGGCTTGCCATGCTCTCCAATAATTTATTGTCCATTTCAGATGTATTTGGATGACACTTCATTCCTTTGTGTTGGCCATTACCATTCAATGACATGTGAAGGATTTGTGATAAGAATAATTATTTTTGGAAGGGAATATTATCTCTTCCATCTCCACTCTTTCATTAGATGAATCAATAAACAATAGTTGTGTGAGAGTTAGAGAAAAATAATTATTTTCTCAAAGTGTTGAGAAGAAAAAGAAAGAAGAGTGAATTAGATACTTTATCTTCTTCATCTTATATTTCAAAGGCCAAAAACCTTTTGTGACAATACAAATTCATTCTCTAAATTATTTAGAGTTCATCTTTGTGAGTGAAGGCCACACTTCAGTTTGTTGGTTTCGAGTCATAGTTCAGAAGATCGGGTGGTTGATCCAAGTGTTGGACATCAAAGGAAACTCATCTACATCAAATGAGAAAAATACATTCTTCCAGTGTTGGAGGATTTCGACTACAACGAAAAGGAGAAGGAAAAGAAAATTTTAAAGGTCCATACCAAAGCCGGTGTCCATATTAGCAACTTCCGCTGCGTTAAGGAAAGTTGTTTCCTATAATTTGTATCAAGAGCTTATGGTTGAAATTTATTCTTAACCCTTCTGTTTTAAAGTTTTTAGTTTTAATAATTTATATGAGATATAGATTATTAAAATGCATGTTTGATGAGTAGGCACAATTAGATTCATGAGATGAATGGTTTTAATGTTCATGTGATGAATGTTTACTTTTGATTATTGTGATGAATGTATTACGTTGATCGTTATTTTTTCGGGCTCTTATTATTGGTATTGGGAATGTAAGACGATAATGTAATATTCTTTCAAGTGTTGTAAGTTCATTTCTTTGTAATAATTCTATTATGTATCCCTATTTGTAACATGGAGGAGCCGATGCCATGAAGGACTTTTGACGAAGAAATTCCATGAAGAACTAAACAACACACCATGGAATAAGATTTGAAGACCAATGGATGCCTTGGATTTATTGTACTAATTAGATTTGTATAGAAAAATAAGAGCCTAATCAATGCAATTCGTTATGAGTATGTTTTTGTTATTTCTAGCCCTGGAAACTGGGTTGCGTCGCGACGTGGAACATTTTGAGCCACTGGATGGCTATTGGAATGATTCACATCGCGACGCGCAGCATTCTGCATCGCGACACGCAGTAATCTACATCGCGACATGTATCATACTGCCTCACGAAGCACAACTGCCGCGTCATGATGTGCAACTATCTGCGTCGCGACACGCGACAGACCTAAAGTAATTTCAGCTACTGGAATTATGGGAGTCGTGATGCCCACTAGTGGGAGTCGCGATGCCCATTCCTGGGCAAATATATATTTTAAAATGTTTATTAACATGTCATATAGCTTAGGTAGCCTACTCTTGCATTTTTCTATGTCATAACATGTAGACATACATGATATTCTAGTCATAAAATATGATTTTATGTAATTTAATAGTTAAATAAGAATATAAGGTGCATGTAAACAGATTAATAAGATTAATTGATTTAAAGGTTTAAAAATTACGAATTCAAGTTTTAATACAAATAGACCTTAAGAGTTCATTATTTTCTTGGTATATCGGATGGAAACCCGGACGTAAATTCCATAGCCGATTCCAAATGGACGGTAATATGGTCTGAACTCGGGATACAATACCACATATTTTTGGAATAAATAATGTGTTTTATCGATTAAATTATTTAATGACATTTTGTCCGTTTATTGAATTCTAAATTTTAAAACCTTATATTGGACTAATAACTTAATAGTTAAATTGATTAGATCATTATAAGCAACTTGATTAAATTAGTTTCATTAAGTAAATGGTTAGTAGAGAGTAATCGAGATTAGTGAATAAAATTTTAATAATTAAAATTGATTAGATCACTAATAATCCACTAGTATTAATAAGGTTATGTTTTAGCCGAGCATAATCTTGATAAATTAGAAAATAGTGAGATAGAAATCTTACACTTTCTAATAGTAAGTGGGAGAGGGGTATACCACAATTTATCCCACGATCTCCATTGTTATCCAGAAACGTGAGATTTAAAATGGGCCTCGAGACGGCTTTGCTCTCGTCCCCCTACGGATGGTGTCCATTTTTGGTCAATATCAGGTTTGGATTCCGAGAGGATAAGGACTTTAGATGTATCTGGTGATTTGACCTACCCTACAGTGGCACTTCACTAGTTAAGTCCAAAGGTTCTAAAATAATGGGCCACACTCACAAAGAAATGATTAAGTTATTAATCAAAGCTTCCTTGATCAAAATGACGGTAGTTGATTGATATAGGAATAAAGTTATTTCAGATATATTAATCAATTGAGAAAGTCTCAATCTATCATGCGAATACTTGACCTACCCTACGGCGACACTTATTTTTCGGATGATAGATAACCATGGCATAGTAATTCTTTTAGGTTTCTAATTCATTATACATTGATCATGCATCATGTTTAATTATATGCCTAAATTTTTGACAATTTTAATATGTGATGAATGAATGTTGAATGCGCGTTTATTATTTTTTCATCCATGACATCTACAATTATCTCAATTCTCAAACAACAAGAAAAATTAACCGGGGAAAATTATGTTAAATGGAAAAGTCACATGAATGCTATTTTGGTCTGCGAAGACCTTAAATTTTTCATAATGAAGTAATGTCCTCCTGAGCCAGCACCTAATGCTGGCAGAGCTGCACGTAATGCCTATAATAACTGGATTAAGGCAAGTGAGAAAGCCCATAGCTATTTGATAGCATCTATGTCTGAGGTTTTTGCTGCACAGCATCAGCCTATGGCAACAACATCATTGATTATGTAGTCTTTACAGAAAATGTTTGGGCAGCCTTCAGAGCAGGCACAAGAAGAGGCTATTGCCTATATATTGACTGCTAGGATGAAGGAAGGTACATCAATTTGAGACCATGTGTTAAGGATGATGTCTCATCTAAATATGGCTAAAACCCATGGTGCACGTATCAATGTGCAAAGCCAGGTGACAATGATCATGGAAACACTTCCGAAGAGTTTCCTGCAGTTTAAAAGCAAATATTCTATAAATAAGTTGACTTTTACATTGACTGAACTGCTAAATGAGCTCACCAATTACGAGCACATGATGCTGGGTCCTTGACATGATCCAAGGGACAAAATTTGACATGAATGCAGTCACCCAAGGAATATTAGAGCCTTTGCAATTACCAACAGGCCCAATCACACGCCAAAGAGCTAAGAATATCACAGACGCAATAGCGGGGCCAGAGTTTGCATATAATAGATGCATTCATCCTTCTAGTTTTTACTTGCCTTATGAGATTGATTATGATTCTAATTCGTTAAATCCTATGGATTTATTATCTTTGATTGTTATTAAGCTTGGGAGTATGAATGATAAGGGAAAGGCAGAGTTGGTGAGAATAATAGGTTTCCAACGCATTGTGTTTGACCCCGGCAATTGGGTGTGGCTTTATATACAAGAGCAAAAGATCCAAGTTGCAACCAAGAGGAGATAGTCCATTTCAAGTCTTGGAGCGGATTAATGAAAATACTTACAAGCTTGATCTTCCTGGTGAGTTTTGCGTTCCTGCAATGTTTAATGTTTCTGACTTATTTTATTTTTAATCAGGTTCAGATTCGAGGTCGAATCCTTTTCAACAAGGAGGGAATGATATGAGTCAAACCACACCGGAGACATTACAGGATGCCGATAACAACTTGGAGGAACCCATATAGTTGCCAACAGGTCGAATCACACGCCAAGAGAAAAGAAGATCAGAGAGGCCTTTGCTGGACTAGCTCAGAGCTATGTGACCAGTTGTAGCAACCAAGTCAAGTGCACACCAGAGACACATATGGGCATAACCAGAGAGGTCCCCCAAGAAATTTCATTTGACCCAGATCAGCTCAGACTGAAGCATAGTAGAGCAGCTTCAACACCAGCACCCTTTTTAACCCGATTTGACCTATTTTGGGACTATGTTGAATTCAGCCAAGTGAGGGCATTTTTTCATTTGTGCTAGACATGTTGACATTATTTATGATGTAATTAGCATGGTTGACTATGCCATTAGGCTTAATTATGCTTAGATCTCTACTTAGCCGGAAGCACGTCAATTTACTATAGCATGTAAGCACTTCAATTAGCTTAAGTGAGATTAGCTTCTAATCTTTGTTTTAAGTTTATTTAGGTGCAAAAGGACCTTAATGGTCGTGGTTTTAGGGATTTTGGTAATTTTAGCTCTAGGGTCATTTTAGTCATTTTACTCTCTTGTAACCCTAACTATATAACTCTCATTTGTAAATTTTATCAAAACAAACGTAATATACAACATTTTGAAAGAGAGAAAATCTTGAGCTTTCCATGGCTATGGCCAAACCCTTGTTGAGGGAGGGATTCCCATTTTCAAGTTCAAATTGACTTATCTAAGCTTGGCAACTTAGTGGGGTCTCCATTGCTAGCAAAATACAATGTGATTTCATGCTTGTGGTTATCATGGACGTGAGTTTCATGGTGGTTAGGGGCTGATCTTGTTTGGGTTTTGTTCCTAAAAAATCAGTAATCAAAGTTCTTGGGGTTTGAGAAAGATATTGGGGGTTTGCTTGGTTTCCAACCCAAGTGAGTTCTTGTTCATTTGGTATCATGAGCTTAGGGTTCTGAGGTCTGATTTCCTATCCTTTATGTTGTTTAATCTTGTATTCATCATTTTTTTGTTGTTGTTGTTGTTGTTGTTGATTTCGGCCATTAAGGAATTTGTCCTCAATTTTCGGCCATTGGTGGTTCTTTGTGTGTTCTTTGTTGTTTCTTGCTGATTCTTGTTGATTTGTGATCAAAATAGCATGAATAACATTCTTCCATTGAGTGTTTTTGATTGATCATGAGTATTTCTTTGAGTTAATCTTTGGCTACTTAGGTCAGAATTGGGGCTTTTGTTTTCTTTGCTTGAATCAAGTGTTTATTGTTAATTCTATGTTACTAGGATGTGTTTAACATTGTTATTAAGTTATTAGTTTCAAAAATAAAAAAAAAAGAAAAAAGAAATACATCAGGTGAGATTCGGCCAAGGAAGAACCATCAACACCCTTACTTTGTTCTTGCCATATGCATGTCACATAGCTTGTTTTCAATAGGTATTGTTCATATCTACTTTGAGAAAATTAGATTGCACTTCATTACTCCTATAATTTACTAGAACTAGCTTGTTTGCAATCTTTGTGAAGTTGTTGCAATCTTGTGAAGTGTGAGGAAAACAAGTGTGTTTGAGTGCTTTGGTGAGTCATTTGAGTGAATGAGTGTTGAAACAGAATGAAATGCTTATGGATTGATGAGGCGGTGACTTACTCTTGAAGTTTACTTATGCTTATGTGTTAACTTTGTGAGACAAGTCTAGTTGCTTTGTTACACATATTGCCGTGATTAAGATGCTTGATGTGCTTATGTTGAAGCATGAATTAACAAATGTGCTTGCTGATTTACGTGAGCTATCATTAGCTTGACATTGGATTTGTGTTGGAATCATTAGCATGACATTGAAAATGGAAGCACTCACGAGCTTGACATGGAAACTTGAGTAGCCATCATTGCATTTGAGAGGTGTTTGAGGAGGCAAGCTGATGCATCACCAAGTTAGTTGGAAAAAGTGTTTAGTTGGTTTGTAACTTACCATTGCCGAATTGACATGCTTACTTGACCTACTTGTAAGCTACTTACGTAAGCAGCTGAGTCACCTACTTGTTTTGAAAAAAAAAAAAAAAAAAAAAAGAGAATTGGTCGCATTATGCTTAGCTTGATTAGACCATTTGCAAATTGATTGGATTGTTTTACATGAGTTACATTGATATTTGATTTGGTTTGTATTGGTTTGAGCTTGAAAGACTATATTTGTGTTATAGCCGAATTGAAATCTGTTGTGCTTCATTGTGTTTCATTGGAGTGTAAATACTTGTGAGTGTGTGTGAGAAGAAAAGAAAGGTGAGCTCAAACACTATAGAAAGTGACCACAAGATTGCTTCAGTGACACGTTGATTGCTTGCTTGCTTATTTATTGCATTTAGCTAACTCGTCATTCTTTCTTATTCTGAGCACTCTAGCTATAGGTTTCTTTCGATTGAGTCTCTGTGATTACTTATCTTATTTGCTTTATTCCACATGTTCTATATATACATTGTGTTTCTGCTAGCTTGTGGACTACACCTTAGTTGACCATTCTTGGATTGAGTGTTATTCACATTTGAATTGAGGACGAACTCAAGAGTGGTAAAAGGTAATGATTATGAGCATAATATCGGATAAAAGTCAATAGAGTGCAACCACGAGTGGAGTGATATCATTCGAGTGTAAACACGTGAGATTGTGAGGATTTACATATTTGTTTTGCTTTTTATTATTTCTAATATGTTTGTTTAGTGTTGAGATGGCACGTCCAAGTTTAACCATTGATGATAAGATCGAGGTTTTGGATACTTTCAAAAGTGATATCCAAGATATTATGAGTGATTATAGAAGATCTTATGAAAAATGGAAAAAGACTTGGAAGGTAACTAAATATGCAGTGAATGAAGAGAGTACGTAACAACTAAAAGCTATTGAAGTTGTGTGTAATGAAGTGAAAATCACATGTGATGTTGAGTGCATAGCGAATGAAAACACTTGTGAGGCCTTGAATGTTATGAATTGTGTTATAAGTGACATGGTGAGTGAAAATGCTTGTGAGACCGTGAGCATTGAGGGAGTAAACACTTGTGAGGTAGTGTGTTTTGAGGTTGAAAAACATAGTGAAGCTGAGCAGGTGTGTGAGGAGGTCTTTACAAGTATGGTTGAGATAGTGGCCATGAGTGATGATGAAGCTGTGAGAGCTGGTGAAAAAAAAGTAGATGTGGTAGTGAAGTTTTTCCATAAAATTTTCTCTATTGTTTATGCTTTTTCATCGCAGGTACAAGTGGTCAAGTATGATTCTTTTATATTTCAATATCATCGTCCAATTGATTTTGTCATAACTATCTATGATCCGGGTTCAGATTCGAGGACAAATCCATTTCAAGAGGGGGAGAATGACATAATCCAAGGGACAACATTTGACATGAATGCAATCACCCAATGAATATTAGAGCCTTTGCAATTGCCAACAGTCCCAATCACACGCCAAAGAGCTAAGAATATCACAGACGCAATAGCGGGGCCAGAGTTTGCATATAATAGATGCATTCATCCTTCTAGTTTTTACTTGCCTTATGAGATTGATTATGATTCTAATTCTTTAACTCCTATGGATTTATTATCTTTTATTTTTATTAAGCTTGGGAGTATGAATGATAAGGGAAAGGCAGAGTTGGTGAGAATAATAGGTTTCCAATGTATTGTGTTTGACCCCGGCAATTGGGTGTGGCTTTATATGCAAAAGCAAAAGATCCAAGTTGCAACCAAGAGGAGATGGTCCATTTCAATTCTTGGAGCGGATCAACGACAATACTTACAAGCTTGATCTTCCTGGTGAGTTTGGCGTTCCTGCAATGTTTAATGTTTCTGACTTATTTTACTTTTAATGCAGGTTCAGATTCGAGGTCGAATCTTTTTCAACAAGGAGGGAATGACATGAGTCAAACCACACCGGAGACATTACAGGATACCGATAACAACTTGGAGGAACCCATGCAGTTGCCAACAGGTCCAATCACACGCCAAAGAGCAAAGAAGATCAGAGAGGCCTTTGCGGGACTAGCTCAGAGCTATGTGACCAGTTGCAGCAACCAAGTGAAGTTCACACCAGAGACACATATGGGGCATAACCAGAGAGGTCCCCAAGCTATTTCATTTGACCCAGATCAGCTCAGACTGATGCATAGCAGAGCAGCTTCAGCACCAGCACCCTTTTGACCCGATTTGACTTATTTTGGGACTATGTTGAATTCGGCCAAATGGGGGCATTTTTGTCATTTTTGCTCGACATGTTGACGTTATTTATGATGTAATTAGCATGGTTGACTATACCATTAGTCTTAATTATGCTTAGATCTCTACTTAGCTGTAAGCACGTCAATTTACTATAGCATGTAAGCACCTCAATTAGCTTAAGTGAGATTAGCTTCTAATCTTTGTTTTAAGTTTATTTAGGTGCAAAAGGACCTTAATGGTTGTGGTTTTAGGGCTTTTGGTAATTTTAGCTCTAGGGCCATTTTAGTCATTTTACTCTCTTGTAACCCTAACTATATAACTCTCATTTGTAAATTTTATCAAAACAAACTTAATATATAACATTTTGAAAGAGATAAAAGCTTGAACTTTCCATGGCTATGGCCAAACCATTGTTGTGGGATGGATTCCCCTTTTCAAGTTCAAATTGACTTATCTAAGCTTGGGAACTTAGTGGTGTCTCCATTGCTAGCAAAATACAATATGATTTCATGCTTGTGGTTATCATGGTCGTGAGTTTCATGGTCGTTAGGGGCTGATCTTGGTTGGGTTTTGTTCCTACAAAATAAGTATTCAAAGTTCTTTGGGTTTTGAGAAAGATGTTTGGGGGTTTGCTTGGTTTCCATCCCAAGTGAGTTCTTGTCAGTCCTCTTAGGTTCAATGCTGAGGCAAATGTTGCCTAATCGTCTGAATCTACAAAGAAATAGAAGAAAGGCAATTGGAAGGCTAAGACAAAACCAATGAAAAATAAAAACAACAAAGGCTCTAAATGTGTCAATTTCAAAGGAAAATGTTTCCATTCTGAACAACAAGGGCATTGGAAAACGAATTGTCTGAAATATCTAGCTGAGCTTAAAGAGAAGAAAAACACAGGTAAATATGATTTACTTAGCATTTAGTCTATTTTAATGGAGGATGATAAATCTATATGGATTGTTGATTCTGTTGCCACTAACCATGTTTGTTGTTCTTTGCAGCTATTTGATTCATGGAAGGACCTTGCTAAAGTTAGCTTTACCATGAGAGTTGGGACATGGGATGCTGTTTCAGCTAGAGCAGTGAGAGTTTCCAAATTAAACTTTAATAACAGTTATTTGTGTTTAGATGATGTGCTTTATATTCCTGGTTTTCTCAGGAATTTGATTTTTGTAATAAAACTTATGGAATTTGATTTTTCTATTTCATTTAATAAAATGTCAGTTATTATCAGTAGAACTGGATTAAATATATGCACATGAAACTCCGAAAATAATCTATATTTATTTAGGCCATTAATGCATGAATCACTGGTTAATACTGAAATATTTAAGATTGAAAGATCTAAAACTAAACGGTAAAAGATTTCTCAAGATAATACCTATCTATGGCACCTTAGACTTGGTTATATTAACCTTGACCTGATAGATATACTAATTAAGAACGGATTCTTAAACCAATTAAAACTTGATACTTTACATGTCTGTGAATCCTGTTTAGAAATGCAAAATGACTAAGAGACCTTTTACTGGAAAAAAGGATAAGGGCCAAAGAAAAACTTGAGCTAATACATTCAGACGTTTGTGGACCGATGAATGTAAAAGGCCAAGGTGGTTATGAATACTTCATCACTTTTATTGACAATTATTCAAGATATGGGTATGTTTACCTAATGGGGCACAAGTTAAATACATATGAAAAGTTCAAAGAGTATCATGCTGAGTTAAGAACCAGTTATATAAAGGCATCAAAATTCTACAATCAGATTGTGGAGGAGAATACCTTGAAAGAGATTTCGAGGAATTCTTAGTTGAGCATGTAATTTTTTCACATCTCACAACACCTGGAACACCACAACAAAACAATGTTACAGAAAGGAGAAATCGTACCCTACTAGACACGATGAGATCAATGTTTAGTTATAGCACTCTACCTACTTTATTCTGGCGGTATGCATTATAAACAACAATGTATATCCTGAATGTAGTTCCTTCTAAGTCTGTTTCTAAGACTCCCTTAGAGTTGTAGAATGGTCGTAAGGCTAGTTTGTGATATTTCCGCATATGGGGGTATCCCGCACATGTGCTAAAGAACAAGATTACTAAATTGGAACCACATTCACAGGTGTGCGTATTTGTAGGCTATTCTAAGGAAACTAGGGGTGGATTCTTTTATAGTCCAAAAGAAAATAAAGTATTTGTGTCGAAAAATGTTACATTTCTTAAGGAGGATTATATGAGAGAGTTCAAACCTCGAAGTAAAGTGTTACTTGAGGAGTTACTTGCTGGTACGACCAGTACGCCATTGTCAAATGTCGACAAAGACATAACACCTTCTACATCTGAAATTCAGATGCAAGTTTATTAGGATATCATACCAACTAGACATAGTGAGAGGGTTGTACGAAAACCTGAACATTATCTAGGAAATGGAGATGTGTAAGTTATTACATCTTGTGATGGTATAGATGATCCATTGACCTATCGTAGTGCAATGAAAGATACTGATAAAGAGGAATGGCTCAAAGCCATGAACCTTGAGATGGAGTCCATGTACTCCAACTCAGCCTGGGAACTTGTAAACCAACCTGATGGAGTAAAACTCATAGGTTGTAAGTGGATCTACAAGAGAAAAAAAGGAATAGATGGGAAAATATGAAAAATTAAAAGCTAGGCTAGTGACAAAGGGTTATACCCAGAAAGAGAGAGTTGACTATGAAGAGACATTCTCACCAGTAGCCATGCTTAAATCCATCAGGATCCTTCTTTCCATTACCGCATATTATGACTATGAGATTTGGCAAATGGACGTCAAGACTGCATTCTTGAATGAAAATCTTGATGAGAATATCTGTATGGTACAACCTGAGGGGTTCATAACCCAAGGTCAAGAGCAAAACATTTTCAAGTTGCAAAGGTCTATTTATGGGCTCAAGCAAGCATTTAGATCTTAGAACATAAGGTTTATTACTACGATCAAGTCTTATAACTTTGAGCAAGACTTTGATGAGCCTTGTTTCTACAAGCGTATCATTGATGGTAAGATGGATTTCCTTATATTATACATCGATGATATTTAACTCATTGGGAATGATGTAAAGATATTATCAGACGTAAAACTCTGGCTAGCTAACTAATTCCAAATGAAAGATTTGGGAAATGCAAGTTATGTACTTGGGAGTCAGATTATTCAGGATCGTAAGAAATGACTGTTAGCAATGTCTCAAGAAACCTATATCGACAAGATTATTGTGCGATTTGTTATGCACAAGACCGGACAGGTGTTTTTTAGTCGGAGTAGTCAGTAGGTTTCAATCCAACCCAGGATTAGATCATTGGGTAGCGGTGAAACATATTCTCAAGTATCTTAGGAGAACAAGAAATTATATGCTTATATATTCAAGTCAAGATATGATCCTGAGAGGATATACTGACTCTGATTTTTGGACGGATGTCGATTCTAGGAAATCAACATCTGGATGAGTGTTCACCCAATGTGGTGGGGCTATAGTATGGAGTGGCATAAAGCAATCTTGTATTACTGACTCCACCATAAAGGATGAATATGTAGCAGCTTGTGAAGCAGCTAAGGAAGCAGTCTGGCTCCGTAAGTTCTTGGTAGATCTGGAAGTTGTTCCAGATATGGATAAACCACTCACACTTTATTGCGATAATAGTGGTGCAGTGGTGAATTCCAAATAACCAATAAGCCACAAGAGAGGTAAGCATATTGAGAGAAAATATCACCTCATCAGGGAGATAGTGCAGAGACGAGATGTCGCTGTCATGCAGATTCCATCTATAGACAACCTGGCTGATCTGTTTAAAAGGACCTTACCGGCTAAAGTTTTTGAAGGTACCTAAAGGGTTTAGGATTACAAGACATGTCCAATTTGCACTAGTTCAAGTGGGAGATTGTTGGGATTTATGTCATAGAGCTTCATGTATTTTAAACAGAATTGATTATTATAATAACAATAAATGCATTATTTATTTATCAAAGTTGTTTGATTTATATCGCATATTGTCCAATTGTCTTGTTTACCTTGATTACTATTATACCTTCAGACTTAGTGTATAATTGATGCATAAGAGGATTTAAGTTTGAAGTTAGTAATTTAAATAGTCCATAGAGAGCAAGCAAATAAGGTATTTTGTTTGTGGTTTATCTATATCTGTGGTCCATTCTATATTTGTATGACGACCTTGATCCGAGATCGTTCATTTAGTGACATGGGAATGAAGGCACCTTGTATGATGAGATTATATAGGACTGAACTTAGATAAATATGAATTTCTTTTAATATTCGTTAGCTGAAGAAATTCATTTTATCTTCAGTACCTAGTATGTTTTGATGAAGATTGCAATGATTAAAAAAAATGGTGACCATTTGATAATTGATAAGTTTCTTGAAGAACTCACATCACTATAGGGATAAAATGTATTATACAGACTTAATTATCACATGAGATAAAAGGTCGACAATGGGATTTCCATATATCAAAGGGTGACGAATTCAGAACTTGTACCTATATAAAGGTTGAATGGAGTTTATCAGGAGAAGAGATCCTCAAGAGTCTTACTATTGAACGGTTGAATAGAAAAGTAGAAAGTAACAAAGGAAGATGAGAGTAGTAGAGACCACATATCTTCAAACCAATACGGACCTAAGAAGTTCAACATCAGAAGGGATTCGAGGACGAATCCTATTTAAGGGGGAGAATTTATAACACTCCATTAATCTTGATGACTATTACATTTTTGGAATGCATGATACATGATATAAATCATGTTCGAACACGTATAAATTCAAAAAATGACTTTTTGGACATTCGGCAAATTCCTCGCAGTTCATATACGAAATTCCTTCTTAGATTAAATCTGAATAGCCCATCATATTTGGATCGTAAGTTTTTCATACGATCTCTGATTCTTTTGAACTCTATGTCGTCGGAAAGATAAGATCCAGACCAAACTTCCAAGTTGGACATATTTCCAAACTCGAAACAAAAGTAGGTCAAAAAGTTTGATTTTTCGTGGCTGCTATAGTAGAATTCGGGAATAGTCTAAATTTGGGATGATGTAGCTCAATCTTAGCTACACATTTCATAATAAAAATCAACGCTTTTGCCTATAAAAAGGCACTATTCCATCATGTTCTTAAGCCAAAAACGTGAAGGGCTTGTATGGGAGCCTTCCCATGCCAATTTTTCTTATCATCTTCATTTCTTCAAGTCATTTTGATCCATTCAAGCTTCATTCCAAGCTTGGTAAGTTTATTTCCTATTTCTATCTTCTTAATTTTCAGTTTTGAGCAAAGGAATTGAAACCCTCAATTCGTACCTTGTAAACCCTATGGTTTGGATTAGTTTAATTGGCTTTGGTTAAGTAGTCATCATGCATCTTGAGAAGTTTCATGGCAGTTTAAGCATTGAATGAAGTCTATATATGTATGAATGTGTTGAGGGGTTGATTTTATGATTTGATGATACTAAAATAAATGATTTGAGTTTGAATTGAGGATATGAAATGAGTCATGTTAAGTTGAGTTAGAGTTTGGATGATAATGTTGGGGATTACTTGAGCTTTGTTATTAGAGGTTGATGCATAGCCCTGGAAATGGGTGAACATCGCGACGCCAACAAGCTTGTGTCACGAAGTGTATCAAGAATAGCTCTCTGCCTCGATTCTGTTTGAGTAGGCGTCATGACACCCAACACCCGTATCGCGAAGCGAAAATATTGGAAACATTCTACCTAGGTTCTGTTTTTGGGAAGTCACAACACTTAACTCTTGGCATCGCGACACCCAAACCCTAGCTTCATGAAGCAGAACCATCAAATGCTCACTGTCTCAGCTAGTTGTGTGAGCGTTGTGACGCCCTTGGGCCAGTGTTGCGATGCATGATCAGTTTTTCAGAAAAAAACTTTTAGTCATTCCAGTTTTATCTTAGGATGTTAGAGGCCACCCTATGGGTTCGTATCAGCGCATATACACGCATTACATTATGTTGCAAGCATAACTCATGACTTGTATACTAATTAATTTTATCAATTATAGATCATCGCATGAGCTAAAATTTCATTTAGCGACCGAAGTAGTACCAGCCAGGTTCCAAATCAGTGAATGAAACCCTTTTTGCAAACTGATTTTATTTAACTATTTTGATGTCAGACTTATTTATTTAGCACATAGGGGGTTAGCCATATTTATTTCCAGTTTTTTTAAAAAATAACATGTTTCATAGAGATTTGATTTTCAAAGCGTGAGTTTCATGATTTTTGGAGGCATGTGGAAAAACCCACATCAGTTGTGACTTGACTCTGATAGGGATTGACGGTTACAGGAATTGAGGACATGATATGTTCACATGTAGAGCAGGACTAAGGGGATATCGATACGTAACATCCCTAGATCCTATATTTCAAGGCTAGGGGACGGAGATACGTATCGCTCATAGACCATCGATTTAAAGACATGATAGTGGCATGCATTTGGGGATGGTGATACCTAACGCTCCAATGGCATTGATTTGCATATATGGCTCCAGTTCAGTGGCTTGGTGGACGGTGATACGTAACACCCCAAGACCTATAGTTTAGGCGTATGTGGGGACGAAAATTTGTAACTCTCCCATGCGTCGGGTTTTCTACGGATACTCAGAGACATGGTTTTCAGAATAATGGCTTTATAGAAGAGCTTTCACAAGAAACAGTTTTATAAGAAAATTAGAGTTTTACAGAAAGAAAGGTTTCTAGAAAGTTTCATAGAAAGATAACTGATTTTCAAAAGAGAAAGAGTTTTCAGAAAAGACATCTTTCTTGAAAGGTTTCAGCTTTAGAACAATGAATTTTATAAGTATTTTAGTTTCCCATTTTAAAAATGTCCACTCACTAGGTCGTTCAAATGATCTAAACCCCACACACCCAGTGTTTCTATTTTACAGGTTACTCAGAGGATAAGCTCGAGAGGATGGATATTGATGGTAGTCACTAGGGTGTTGAGTCCACCAGGTCAAGTCAGATACAGAGTTCAGTCATAGTCCGAGTAAAGTCATGCATCAGATGTATGCTTAGTAAAGTTTGAATGTGTAAGAGTTAGAAGTGTCCAAGTAAAGAGTATAAGTGTAATATTATTGAGTATTGAACTATGAGCATTGAGATACATTTTTATGTTACTGATTGGGGCGATGGTCCATATGCATGAGTTTATGTTTGAAATGTGAATAATAGTGTTATTCATATTTAGAGGCTCATAGAGATATGATGGTCTATTCCCTGCCGATATAATCTTCAAGAGGGGGATGTTACACATATCCATATCTTGACTTATCAACCGCGAAATTCTCGAAGAATGTTGAACTATCATTGGCGACATGATTTAATGGACCACACACATCACTATATACTAGTTCCAATAAATCTTCAGCACGTTGTCCAACACCAAGAAATGAGGCCTTTTTTATTTTCTCTTGGATACATGACTCACAAATTGGATAAGGATCTAAGGTAAGAACTTCAATCAATCCATCCTTAATCAATTTTGATAGACGTCTAACACATATGTGCTCCAATCTCAAATGTTATAATTCAGTATTATTTAATTCAGATCTTTTACTTATATTTTCCTCTACATTGAAGACATCTTGATATGTTTCCAAAACATAATGACCGTTAGATAAAGAACATTCACAAATCAAATAGTAGTCTTTAAGATATAAACATATAGCATCATCTTTAATGTTTATTTTATATCCCTCTTTATCCAATATTGGTAACGATATTATTTGTCTAATAAGATAGGGTATATAATAACAATCATATAAATTAATTTACATCTATTAGGGAGATCTAGAACAACCGTTCATAAAGCATTGACATCCAATGTCTCATCATTCCCAATTCTAAGCTGAATCTCCCTTTTATTTAGCCTTCTTTAACTCTCATGGCTTGCATGGAGTTGCAAATATGAGTAGGACTATCGGTGTCTAACATCCAACCACCATTTGCATCTAAGGCTAATGAGATGTCAATAATAGAAAAATACAAAGCGTACCTTAGGGTTCGGCCTTTCCTTTTAGTTCTGGACAATCTTTCTTCCAGTGTCCAGGCTTCTTACAATGTAGACATGCCTCACGAGCTACATGAGGTCTTGCAGTTTTGTACTTCTTGGAGTCTTTCTTTGATATCTTCTTCTTTCCAAATTTGATATTCTTAGACTTCCTAGAAGTCTTTAAAGAGCTTGCTCCACCATGGAGGTACAAAGTGGGATTCCATATCTTCAAATTATGTTTCACTGAGCGTAACATATTGTGAAGCTCTTCATATATGGCTTGCATTAAATGCATCACAAAGCCATCATTTGTACTAGGTAAAGAAGATAAAATCAGATTTTTGCCTAGCCTTTCATCTATCATAATATCCTTCAATAATTATTATGACTCTAAGATAAGGTGATTGTTCATCTCATAATTTAAGTAGTTCAAGGCTCCTTTCAGATTATTGGAATCCAAAAAATTGTGCTAATGGATTTGTGGCAGCCTTCTACAAGACAATAATTAAACACTAGCAGAGCATTTTAATTTCATTATAAAAACACTAATAAGATTATGGATTTCAAATCTATTAGTACCTTCCCATTATTTTACGTAATTCCACAATATCCCTTAACGAGAAAATAGAAATTTGGATATCAAATTTCATGTTGGGATTGGATCCCATGATATTTACTCCAGCCTCACAATAATGACGGTCTTCGCGTTTATAAACTCATTAGGTAGACCTTAACGGTCAACCACATCTTTGTGACTCCTAAGTTTGGTCCTGAACCGTTTCTTATCCTCATAATAATTACGGTATTAGATTAAGACGTATTTTAGGTGTATACTTATCAATGTGAACTAATAAGCTTCGTAAGTACACCCTCACAATAATGACGGTATTAGGTGAAACCGTCGACTCATCATGCTACATCTAATATTTTACCGGAGCGATATAAGTTCCGACCACTTATACCCTTACAATAATGACGACTTTGGGCATAAGTAATAAGAACTCATTAATTTTCGTATTAAAAAGGCGAATCATCCAATAATGCTCCAACATTATTAATACTATTACTTAAAATAAAGTAATCACTTAATCGTGGTAGATTTATGACAATCAAGTCAATAACAATCTTGGGTCAAAATAAAAATTTTATTTAAAATATTGAATGCATATGCAATATGACTTATGCATAATTAAATTGAAATTATAGAGGCATAGATTCAAATACATGTCAAACATGCAACATTTATTGTATGGTTAAGACCTGCTCGGATACCAATCTATAAGGGTAGTTTTGGGACCCATAGGGTCGGATCAGTACCCCGCGCAGCAGAAGTGGGTCAAACTTGTGGGCAAGTAGGGGTACATTTTTAAATATTTAAACGGAATACTCTAATCCATTATAAGTGTATAGGAAAAATCCAGGATAAATCATAGGCAAAAAAAAACGGAGGAAAAACCGAGTCCCCCACAAAAATCGGGTCTTGCATGTTTAGCGAGCGCCCATGCCACACGTGCACTGCATGCAACAAGCATCGCTTGCTGTGTTGGCTGATATTTCTAAATCTTGCTTGTTTTAGCTTTGACAAGCTGAACTTTCTTAAGCTCAAGCTTGCCTTTTATAGAAAAACTTAGGCAATTTTTAATTAATAAAAGTCTTAATTAAGGTGGGCTTAATCCAATTTGTCCAAATTTGTATAATTAGGTGTGACTTATCAAATATCATCCAACAGTAGAGATATTTATGTAATTACAATAAAGCCCTTGTGTGATTTTGGATTAATCCAATTTGGTCAAAGTAAATAATTAATGTTATCCAATAACACTTAATTATTTTAATTGATAATTATAATATCAAAAATTATTTATTATCAAATATTATCGGCTACCCAAGTGCTCAACGAGTACACTTCATATTGTGGGACTCTCTAAGTCAAGACAAGTTCGTCATATAAGCCTACCTTATATATACGCAATTCGTCCACCTCCGAATTCGCGAAGAACACGAACGACCTTTATAAACTATACAAGTCGAGGTCATCACATAAGTTGAACAATCGTTCTGTCATAGGCTATTCGAGTTGTGCTTAGGAAACATAGATTACACCGTCAAGTTTCTGAGGCGCACATCTCATGTTGACCTGTCCACATTCGTTACAACTAATTAGAAAAAATATTTCTGATAAATGTGACCTACCCTAGGTGATCGGCTTTGGACAAGGTCTTAAGAATCGTTACATACTCACATGGATAACTAAACCTCTTACGGTACATATACGGGCCGACGGATCTTATCTTGATATACACTTGATTAATGAGTACATCGATCCACACCCAATGAACATCTAGCGGTCAGACCATCAAAGGTCTCTGATATAAATGGCATCAAAGTGTTGAGGATCACAAACAAAATCAATGATATCCTATAATCAAATGATCACATTTGCTACTCGACTCGAGGAGATTTCTATTGACGGTAGTGTGTACTTCCAACTATTAGGAATCAACTGTGAGTCATTCAGTATTCACTCCAACGAATACCCACATGTCTATATGAGCTTCATTTACTCATGGTACATTAGGTTAAACCTTTGGAACTCATATTCCAATATACGATATGTGCTAGTCTTCTAGGTTATAGGAATTCGACCGTATTCTAAAACCAACCATTAGGAATATTTACTTTATGAATAGTTTATAATAGTAATATTATCCCAATGTCGGACCACCTAGTGTCCAGTATTACAACATGACTACTCTAAAGTCGATTTCATTTTCACCATATTCATATATCAATCTAATATGCATAATGACATTACCATTAATAAGGTTTGAATTGAAAATATAGTTATTTAATTAGTAAATAATAAAATATAATGTACAATATATTATTCAGATTGGCACTCTAAGCACCAACTCCAACAACTTGACCCAGATAGAAATGAATTTTTTATAATATCCATTAAATAAAGAAATTTATTTCAATCTACTAGATGGTCATATATGGGTTGATCTGAATCCTAAGTGTACTGGGAACTCATGCATGGAAAGCTATATCCTTTGATTTACAAAGGTGAGGTCGGTGTAGCAATCCCAACCAGTAATTGCGTACTTTAGGGACGTGGTTTGGTGTGTAGCTGGGGATGTTTTACTTAGATATGGAGTTCACTCCTTGCGAGAAGTAAATGGGTATCTTCCTTAAGAGCTGAC
>SKCR01039279.1:0-78971 GCA_019454045.1 Zanthoxylum bungeanum | reverse complement strand
TATATATCTATATTATCTGGACATGGAGATTAAAACCAATTATACATGCATTCGGATCTAAATAATTTTTTCCATATCCAGATCACAAAATAAAAAATTTGGATCCTCATGGGAGATTTCGGAGGCTAGATTTTCATAATCTATAAATATAATCTGAATCTCGAATTTTAAAAAATTTAAATATAAGCAAAATATATATATATATATATATATATATATATATATATATATCTACATTATATGGACGTGGATCTTGACAAAGTATACCCGTATTCGGATCTGGATAACTTTTTCCAAATCCAATTCGCAAAATAAAAAATTTGAATCGTAATGAGAGACTTTTGGATCTAGATTTGCAGAATCTATAAATATAATTTGGATCACGAATTTAAAGAATATAAATATCAGTAAAAAAATATGGATTCAGTTTTTAATAAAATATAAATATAATTCGGATCTCATATTTTATAAAATATAAATATAAGCAAAAAAATAATAATAATAATAATAAATCAAACTAAGATCCAGACTAAATATACTCACATTTAGATCTGAATATTTTTGTATGAATATGGGTTCTTAAAACCAAATCAAAATCCGAATATGAATTTCACCATCCCTATTTGGAATAGTTTTTTCATCATTTAATTTTTTTCAAAATATAAAATGAACAAGACGTTAAATAAAAAAGACTGTTGATAGAGAGGAGAATGACGTTTTTTTCTCATATATTTTTCAACTTTCACCGATTATTAATAAATAGATATGCTTCAACATCATCGACAATGAGATACTTCAGTTATACAGTGTATTGAAGGCTGTTTTTTATTCCAAAGAGTCATTTGAGAAATTAATTAACCCCTCGAACGAATCTCCATCAGCAGTGAATTTGTTTGATTAGTAAGGAACCAAAACAAACTTAGCAAGCAGACAGGTAATCACAGAGATAAGGGTTTACGTAGTTTGGTGAAGAGTGACTCCAACCTACTTCCACATAAATAAATGGGTTATTTTATTACCTGCTCGGGATAAAAAATCGACCTGAGTTACAAATAGTGTGGTAAGCTTTCAAAGGGTTTACCACCTCTCGGATCTTATACAAGTCCGTTACAAATCTCTCAGATGATCGGATACTGAACATGTTTCTCTCTTTATCACTAGGTTTTAGAGTTTTTTTACAAGTAGTGAGATGTGAAAATTGTTCTCCCATGAATCTGTGACTTCAACTCCTTTATATAGACTTCTCAATTCACTATTCCACTACCCATAACGTCAGCTCATGTTATTGTCATCATTGAAGTAAAAACTCTCATCAACCACCCTTAATTCGATCAATCAGAATGCTTCTTTTTCACTGTCACTGTATTGGTTTATGGTGGTCTACAACGGCTCTGTTCTGCCACTCCTCCGCCACAGCACAATCCCACGACAGCTGGCAAGGACTACTTTCAATGAGAATCGTTGTTTTCATGTAGTCATCATTAGCCTTCTTGAATGGTATCTTTTCTTCTGGGGCATACGTCACATACTTTTGGAGCACGAAACTTGTGGTCCCATACTTCGATCTTCGGGTCGGCATGTTAAGGTGATTGATAACTGATCATACCATTCGATTTCTCTAATCAGGTCGGGTCTTCAAAATGACCACCTCGGGTCGGCTTCCACGAATAATCGAATGCTAACAAACCTTACACTTTTTCTCCGGGTCGGGTCGGTATCCCAACTTTGCTTCATCAAACCGGTTCTGTCTTTGGAAGAAAGTTTTTGTATACTTGGCTCGGGCTCCTCTGTCTGACTCCAGCCTCTTTAGGCCTTTGGACTTGCATTGTCTTCTTCTGTCCAAGTACAAAACATCATTTTACCCCTCATCGGTACTCAAACTTTCTTGGGGTAAAAAACCATTATCAACATATGTCTTCTAGTTCTCGATATCAACGAGTTAGTGAGTTGGTATCGAGAACTTCAAAAAAGATGGTACATATCGAACTTGTGTCATCGGGTCGTAGCTTATAATTACTCCATTTTCCATATCCCTCGGGTTAGAATGCCACGCGTGTCGCCAAAGATTACCCTCAACACTCTTCCTCTCATTGTACGATCCTCATACCGGATAGAGACGGTCAACATACATAGCTCGGGATCAAAGAGCTCGGAAGACTATGACACAACGCCGACCCCCTCTTAAGAAGAGAACCAATCATACTACCAACGAGTTCCTCGACCCGAGCCAAGCCACCCTGAGCTAGATTTTATTAATCTTGACATAGACCGATCTTCAACAATAATCAAGGCTGAGTTAGATAGGACAAAAATTAACATTCCCGAGGCCATTACTCTCAGTGTCACAGAGGAATGGGATCAAGCAAGCCATCCTCGTGATAACCAAGTGGCCCTTGCACGGCCTTCTTCGATATGGGATTGTGTTTGCCTATGCAAGGGTACTTTGCAAAGATGCTGGCAGCAATGAATTTGGCCCATGCCAGCTGAATCTGAACTGATGGGGAGTGTTGGCCGGTCTCTACATAATCTGAAGCAGAGCAAGATTGAGGGAGCCGTTTGTCCCTGAATTGAAAAGGTTATATAGAATGAATGCCAACTCAAAACAGTACAAGGGTTATTATTACCTTTCCACCTACGTCGGGGCTCCTCACATCATTATAAATCTCTCGGCCACCAACAATAACTTCAAGGACAAATGGTTATGGGCTGGGGGCTATGAGGAAGGCATTGGCAGGCATCTGGTGAGGATATTATAGTCCCGACCGTTTTCTGAGTTGGAGGTAACAACCCGCCCCCTTCTGGTTTAGTTTTAACTTCCCACTAACACTCCAGCTCCTTTTATACCTTCCTGGGATGATCCCCCTAAGGTCCATCATGAGACTAAGGACATAGTAAAATGGCGTTTCAGTACGAAGGCCATTACATGGACCTTGTCAACCCCTCAGCCTTTGCCAACTTGGGCTTTATCTCAGGCACTGCACCACCCCAGTCCAGAAAAACTGGTAATTTCTAACCAAGTGACCCTTGCTTACTAATATGTCTGTCCCTTTATAGGTGTTTCAACTATTATTTTACTTTCTTCATGTTCTAACATTACATTCTTGTTGTAGGTATGTCTGGAATGAAGACCCTCATACAGGTTGCTCGGGTGGCAATGTGCTCTACCCTGGGCAGTTCCAGTAGCACTCGTGCCTGAGTCACCACTCCAATACCTGCGGCCACAAGACAAATGGCATCAACATAAGCTTCGGCCTCCACCCTCGAGTCCACAAACATTCCCCAAACCATACAGACATCGACTTCTGCCCCCAAACTGACATTCCCCAAACCAACCAAACACCAACTTCTGCCCTTGACCCTCTAAAAGAAGGCTATATTAGGGCGGGGGCAAGGAGCCTGAGGAAGTCATTGAGAGGGCCCCCCAATAGGAAAACTATGGACAGGAAGAGCAAGGCTCGACTGCCTCCTCTTCAGACCGGCGAGGGGTACCAATGCTGGGTGGAGGAATTCTCAGAGAATGTGAGGGAAGGCATAGTGTACCTCATTCCCAACTTCAATTTCTTGGCTGAGCATATGAAGTTTGACAAGCAATGGATTATGAGAGCCTTTCTTATGATGACGTCCTCAACAATGTCGGCCGCTTCTAGACAAAATTAAAATTCACTTCCACATTTCAATAACATTCTCTTGTTCTTTTATCGATATTGACCTTTCTTCTGATTGCGCAGCTGGCCTACCTATTGCAACCAACATGGATATGTTGGCCAACACTCTTTCTGAGAGGGGGCTAGGCCTAGAGGATCCAGATCCAACTGCCTAAGAGGGAGGTTGAGCTATCAAGAAGGATGGATGGGGCCAATGAAGAAATAAAGGGGTTCCAACGATCTACCGAAGCCCTGACAAAATAGAGGGATAAGGCCCAAGCTGAGGCTGCCTCTCTCCACCGAGCTTCAGAGATCACCAAGAGGGAGAAGGGTGAGGCCCGGGTAGAGGCTTCTCTAAAGTCAACTGAACAAAAAATTTAGCAAGCCAGGGCTGTCACAGCCGAGAGCAAGCTCTAGAAGAAAAAGGATGAGTTGGAGAAGGATGTGAACGAGCTAGCTAAATCACAAGAAGAGCTGAGGGGTTTACACGCCGAGCTCACAGACCGTCTGGAGGCCACCAAAATAAAGGCCAAGATTGAAGGGTTGGAGGAGACCATAGAGCTAATTGAAATGGTGCAACCCGGCTTGGACTTGGGGATGATTCACAAGGTTCTAAAATAGGCCAAATGAGAGATGTCCTATGAAAAAAGCCTTGGGCCCAATCCAAGAAAAAGATAAAGCCATCATTGACCTCGTCCCAATGTTTGTAACAAAAGATCTAGGCCTCTCGTCTTCTGTTGCTGCCCCTCTTGACCCCCTTAGAAGATATTTTTGGCCTCTCCGTATAAATTACACATGTATTTTTCCTTCCCCCATCTTTTTTATATATATCGGCAACCCCGATGAGGCCCAATGTACACTTTTCTACTTAATGAATATACAATTTTTGCACATGCTTTTACTTTTTCATTTTCAAGTACACACGGAACAAAGACCCAATCTGAGGCAACTTCCATTTCACTTTAATACGCCGAATTAATCAACATTAATCAATACTTGGTAAAATCAACCAAATTTACGTTAACCATTCCCCTAAAGCTCTTATACTCGATAGATTCTGAACCTTTCGAAAATGTGAAATTGCACATCTTCTGCCTAACCATCGTTAACACTTCCCAAACTGGCCTGGAACACATAAGACCATGGGGGAGAAATTTCGACCTCATTCCGGCGAACACAATAAGGCCTCGATGGGACATACCTGACCCCGAGCCGCTAAAACCACTTGGTCGTAATGGAATATCCACTCAAACAAGTCCATGATGGAGAAACTCTGAACTCATGCTAATTAACATAATAAGGCTTCGACGGGACGCACCCGAACCCGAGCCGCTAAAATCACTTGGCCACAAGGAAATGTTCCTTCTTATGCCACTCAAACATGGCCATGGGGGAGAAACTCCGACCTCATGTTAATGAACATAATAAGGCCTTGACGGGACGTACTCGACCCCGAGCCACTAAAATAACTTGGCCACAATGGAATGTTCATTCCTTGTGCCACTCAAAACATGTCATGAGGGAGAAACTCTGACCTCATGCTAATGAACATAATAAGGCCTCGATGGGATGTATTCGACCTCGAGCCGATAAAATCATTTGGCCACAAGGGAATGTTCCCTCCTTGTGCCACTCAAAACATGATTTCGGCGGAACGAAAGCAGCCCCGAGCTATCATAGTCTTTATCAAGACCAACTGGTAGGGAAGATTTTCAATCTCTGGAAATCTTCATGGACACTAGTAATGGCATTCCACACCGAGTTGCCTCGTAAAAAAACGAAAATAAGACGATAAGCTTAACGGGGTGACGTATCACGCTAAAAGTCAATAATATTATAGTGACATGATCTTTTCTTCCTGCATATATTGATTTATTCAAAGAGGAGGAACAACTAAGAAAGAAATAATAAAGAAAGAAACAGAGAAAGAAATCAAGCCTTTGTAGTTAATGCCAGTAGGAGAAAGATTTATACAAATATCTTTAAAAATCATATAAAAAAAAAAAGACAATAATAGTCAAAATACGGATTAATAGGAGGAAACGACATGCAAAAAAATATGTTCAAACAAAAGACAAATACTGTGAAAAAATATTTAATGTAGTCTTGAAGGAAAAATTATAGACCTCATTTTTATTTTTCTCTCAAATAATTTCTCCTGAGAAACAAAAAATAATAGTATCAAATTAAGAAAATTTTTAAAAAAAAATCTTAAAAATTTAACTCAATTGTTCAACGTGCTTAAAGTGCAAGCCCCGGATTAGTTTTTCTAGTAGGAAAAGAAAAAAGAGAACGATTTATTTAGATTATGTGTTTTTGAGGTTATTTTTTATTTTTTGCCTATTGTAAAACATATATAATTTTAATTTATTTAAACCAAATTATCTTTAATTACTAATGTAGGATATAATTAACTTTAATGTTAATAATTTTATTATGAAAAAATTATGTTTACAGTTTAATTAGTTTTGTTATATAATAGTAGAATGCCAACTAAAACTATATTATCCTATTTTAAATCTAAACGAACAAGAGATGGTAAAGAAACCCACGGGCAAGTCGGCCCAAAAGTACACCAAAACCAGAACCGTTAATAATGCAAGTATCTGTCTTTAGTTTCAAAACTACTAATTTTCCTACTGTATGTTGCTATTTTTGTTAGAAGTTTCATGATTAGACTTATGAGTTCATGCCTTGATATTGTATGACATTTTAGAGACCACATTTTTTAAAAAAATCGTTCGAAATCCCACTGTCAAACCACTCCTTTTGGGATTAAGTAGAGCAAGTAAAACTCCCGGCTATCCAAAACTCTTATAATGGATTCGAACCCAATAGACCACATTTGTTCTTGTAGACAAAAATTAAGGTCCTTTTACTTTCTTCATTAGACATATTTCTATTCTTCAGGATCTTATGTTGTATAAATTGATCAACAATTAGCCATATGACCCTAGATACCAGCACCACCCTGGCATGAAAACCATCTGCCCTTCAGTTTTTTCTACTCTTCTCTTTTTCGAAGCCTCTTTCATTCCTGATAATTTAATTTTATTTGTTTACTTGACATATCTATTGTCAGTTGATTTTCTAAGGTCTCCCAAAAGCTATTCCCAATTTTGCTGAATAACTTATCAAAGTCTCTTTCACATATTCTTGTTCTCTTCTGCAAACAGAATCTTCGGATCGACCTTGTCCTTAATGCACTAACATGATTTAAATACTATGTTGTTAAAGGTGCAGCCTCAAATATTCACCTACGGCACGTGGGCGGCGCCTTAAATATTGTAAGTCATGATTCTCTTAAATATTGTCAACTCATCCTTTGACAGGTCAAAGGCGACTCTTAGACAGCGCTTGGACAAGTTGAACTATCAAAATGTCTTGTCCCGCCCACAACCGTTGATAGCATAATTTAAATATACATTTTAACTATAATTTAGATATTTTGTAAGTATCAATGTTTCATTCTTTAATCACTTTTGTTTGAACCTATGTAAATTCATGTTCATGAGATATGAATCTCCAAAAGATAGTCTAGTTGGCTTAACTCTTATAGAAGAAGCAAGAGTCAGAAGTTCAAATCTTAAAGATCAGCTAGATATGTTTAATTTGTACAATATGTAAGGAAGGGACTTAAACCTTCCTTTTAAAAAAATGTTCAAGGGATATGACTCTAGTTTTATGCTGCCAACTTTCTGCAACATTCTTTACCTAGGCTTAAAACCATCAGATCTTTAAATATTTAGAAGTTGTCAAGTCATAGTCCTCTTAAAAGTGTTTTGGTCTTTCATGTCTCTATTTAACACTAATAATAACCATTTAGGTGGAGGCAAAATACCCTACAAGTGGTGATTCATATTATTACAATGAAAGTACAGGGAAGAGTCAGTGGGACAGACCTGTTAAAACCTCTTTTGTAGATTCTGCATGATCACAATTACAATTTTTTTTTTTTTTTATTTTGTAAGCTAATGCAATGGTCATACTTCCAAACACATGAAATATCAACTAGATAATGTGTTTTTTTCATCTTGTCTTAACATCTTAAACTCTGTGCTCTCAACAATCAGGACATAAATATTACTAATGGGAGCCCTGGGTCATCACTGCCTGTCGCCGCAACACTCTGACAGCAATGCTACCAGAAATACAACTAACGGGATCGATCTGGGGATAACCCATCAGCTGGGCTAGAGAGATGCATCCCATGCACTGTGCTGATTGGGGGGTAGGTTTTGTGCAGATGTGGGATATTATGACTAGTTAAAGAAGTTCAGTGTTTTCTTGGGTTACCTTTATTGGACGAATATGATGTATTGTTTATAAACAAGTGCATTATTATTATTATTATTATTATTTAGAAATACATGGATGTCTTGTGCAAACATATACTCACTCTGTGGGTTTCATAATAAAATTAATTTTTTTTTTATTTTATATATATATATATATATATATATTGATTATAAAGAAGATTCTGGCAAAAAGGGTCCTAGACAGAGGTATCCAATCTTTTTTTAAAACATAGGTTATGTGAAACAAATTTGGGGCTTCATATCCAGTGAATTGATTGTAGCTGTTTGAATCGGTAAAAATAGATGAATATGGTAGAGCTCTAGGGAGAAAACATCATATAAAAAATTTTGCCAGTCCAATTTGCATTCTTATCAGCCTGTGTAAGGATAAGAAATATAATCACTTCCAATTTTGGCATGAAGCCTCCATAAACCTTCAAAACACATGTGCACAAAACTTTCACCTCAGATTTTGTTGACGGGTGATTTTCGTCCTAATGGCAGTTTCGAGATAACCTTCCCGAGATAATCCTCCTTCAACCTTGAATTTGTTTGGTTATGGGGAGACCAAAAATAAATTTAGCGAAAAACAAGAAACACACAAGAAATCGAAAAGAAAATATTTAACGTGGTTCGGTGGAGCTTATCCAACCTACGTCCCGGTCACAAAGCGGGATTGAGGGTTCTTTTATTACTAAACCGAGCTCGACCGACCTGTTTTAGTGAATGTCTAATGAAACCGAGCAGGTTGTGCTATTTCTTACAAGTAGTTCTCAAATGGAAAATTTCGTAACCCTTACAAATATGATTAACCTTCCCTATATACTATACAATACATGGCACTGTTCCCATATCTTTGTGACGCCAGCCTTGCAGATTTAAAGATTTCTGGCGATTTGACAGGTTCTCTTCCCCATTCTGTCATCGCCGAAAGTAAAACCTACCATATGAATTCATGTCACATCACGTAGTATAGGTACATTGTCAAACCTTTTTCATTAATGATGACAGACTGTCTGAATTTCGGATGTGAGAGTTTTGGAGGGAAAAATCCAGCTGCCCTGATCCCACGTCGGTCCTCGAGAGGTCGGTCACTTCCGATCTGACCCAAAATACATGAGCTAAGTATCTTGATTCAGGGAGAGGGAAAATATGAACCGATCTACCGGACCGTTGTGGTCGGTCTCGGCTCTGACGTTGTCGGCCTCTAAGAGATGAATCACGCTGTGTCATCTGGATGAGTGGATCTTCCCTTTTTGCCCTTACCGAGCTGTTCAGAAACCTTAGCCACATATATTCTCATCAACATCTGTCCCCTAGTTCTCGGTTCCAACAAGCGTACGAGTTGGTGTCGGGAACTACACGAATCATAAGTGTGTCGATCGACTGTCAAATGGATGATCCTCGGAATTTGTACAAACAACTGCCCTAGCGCCGACCCAGGTCATCCTCAACGTCTTCGTACGATCTTTCCTCGAGCCAGTGTCAGGCACTCGGTGTGACGTAACCCGACCCAGAGATTGGATAGACCAGTAGTCTCGGCAGAATGAATCCAACCCCGAGCTGGTGGAACAATACAGAATCGGCGGAACGAATCCAGCCCCGAGCTGGTGGAGCATAACAGACTTGGCGGAACTAATCCAGCCCCGAGCTGGTGGTACAATACAGACTCGGCGGAATGAATTCAGCCCCGAGCTGATGGAGCATAACAGACTCGGCGGAACTAATCCAGCCCTGAGCTAGTGGTACAATATAGACTCGGCGGAAAGAATCCAGCCCCGAGCTGGTGGAGCATAACAGACTCGACGGAACTAATCCAGCCCCGAGCTGGTGATACAATACAAACTCGACAGAACGAATCCAGCACCGAGCTGGTGGAGCATAACAGACTCGGCGGAACTAATCCAGCCTCTAGCTGGTGGTACAATACAGACTCGACGGAACGAATCCAACCCCGAGCTGGTGGAACAATACAGACTCGACGGAACGAATCCAGCCCTGAGCTAGTGGTACAATATAGACTCGGCGGAAAGAATCCAGCCCCGAGCTGGTGGAGCATAACAGACTCGACGGAACTAATCCAGCCCCGAGCTGGTGATACAATACAAACTCGACGGAACGAATCCAGCACCGAGCTGGTGGAGCATAACAGACTCGGCGGAACTAATCCAGCCTCTAGCTGGTGGTACAATACAGACTCGACGGAACGAATCCAACCCCGAGCTGGTGGAACAATACAGACTCGACGGAACGAATCCAGCCCTGAGCTGGTAGAGCATAACAGGCTCGGCGGAACTAATCCAGCCCCAAACGGGTGGTACAATACAGACTCGGCAGAACGAATCCAGCCCCGAGCTGGTGGTACAATACAGACTCGGCGGAACGAATCCAGCTCCGAGTTGGTGGAGCATAACAGACTCGGCAGAACGAATCCAGCCCCGAGCTGGTGGAGCATAACAGACTCAGCGGAACTAATCCAGCTCCGAGCAGGTGGTACAATACAGACTCGGCGGAACGAATCCAGCCCCGAGCTCACAACATATTTAGATACAGCTAAATACAAGAAAAAAGTATCATCAGGGATCGGTTTGGCCAAAAGCAGAGGTTGGGCTAAATATTGTTTGAGCTGCGTGAAGGCTTCCTCACACTCTTCCGTCCATGTGACGTCCTTCTTAATCTTCTTGATCAACTTAAAAAATGGATGGCACTTGTCGGTAGCACGGGATATGAACCAGTTTAGTGCAGCCACCCGGCCTGTCAAGCTTTGCACTTCTTTGACTGTCCTGGGAGACTTCAAATCCAGAACTGCTTGGATCTTCTGCGGGTTAGCCTCTATTCCCCGCGCAGTGACCATATACCTCAGAAACTTCCCTGATGCCACTCCAAATGCACACTTCTCCGGATTCAACCTTGTGGGAACACAGAAACTGGGCGACGAATGTTGTCCCGGGCTCGCGGCCCGGTCGGGAGTACGGAGTAGCCACGAGGGACTACACCGGAGTATAATGGAGTCGCCACCCGGTGTGAACCGGGAAAATGAGATTTAAGGCCGCACCCACCCCTCGCAAGGGAAGACCTTAAACCGTTGGGTTCGGAATGATCCCTTACTTATGCCACTTGTAATGAAAGGATTTATATAATAATTTAATCAGGCTTGAGTAACACTTATTTCTAAGAATATCATGCTTCTAAATTCACATACATACATCAACAAGTTCATCTAAATTTATATGTAACACATATTCGAATTTGCATACAACCTATTTGCATGTAATCTATGTCTCAATTTGCATACATAAGGATTATCATACGACAAGCATACAAGTTAATGAACGCATTGGTGGACACAGAAGCGCAAACAAATAGCATTCTTACTAGCATGCATATTAAGAAAGGATATTTAAGCGCATAACAGAAATAGACAACTAGAGAGGTAATACAAATGCATAACGTAAAAAAGGGTAACTATGTGCTAAGATGGACATGTCGTAATGTGATGCAAGAGGATCTGTTTACCGTGGGCGTTCGTACAGCGTTCGTATACGCGTTCGAATGGTAAACAGAAGGTTCTCGTTCGAGTAGCGTTCGTAAACGCGTTTGAACGGAAATGAAACAGAATGCTCACGTTCATATGGCGTTTGTGAACGCGTTCGAACGGAAATGAAACAGAATACTCACGTTTGTATGGCGTTCGTTAACGCGTTCGAACAAAGATGAGACCTGATGCATGATAAGGCAAAATGCATGCGCGTTCGAGTTGCGTTCGTAAACGCGTTCGAACGGGAACAGACCTGATGGATGAAATGGGACTCAATACATAAATGGAAAATAGTACAATGCGAGGCGCGGCGAAGCATCGTGGTAAAGGATTTTAACCTCTTCAATTAGAGGACCTCTCATCGCACTTACTAAGCTCATGCGCTTGATCGCATCATGCATACAAACATAAAGACAATTATATCAAACTAAGTATGCCCGATTGAACACATCTTACATCCAACCGAACACACATCAACCGGCGCAGCAAAGCATTGTGGTAAAGGGCTTTAACCCCTCCCCATACGGGATCTTTCATTCCACTTACTAAGCCCATGCGCTTGATTGAACCATGCATAAAAACATAAAGACAATCATATCAAACTAAGTATGCCCGATTGAACACATCTTACATCCAACCGAACACACATCAACCGGCACGGCAAAGCATCGTGGTAAAGGGCTTTAACCCCTCCCCATAGGGGATCTTTCATTCCCCTTACTAAGCCCATGCGCTTGATTGAACCATGCATAAATAAACAACATGCATAATTCAAGTGACGAAAAATAAATAAACCAAAGCAACACAAAACAAAAGAGGGTGCCGTTTACTCAAGCGGTACGTGGAGTTGTATCACAAGTACAGACTGCACTACCGTCCATTCGGATTCGGCTACGGAATTTACGTCTGGGTTTCCATCCTATATACCACAAGAGACGACACTCTTCCATTCATCCAATACCCACAACACACATCATACACAAACAAGATTTAACAAATAAGTAAAATACAATCAAAATAAATAACAAAAATCAAATAAAGATGAGTGTGAAAAGTACCCTCAGGTCTAACCTTTTAAATCACCTCTCGGATGTACGGCACACGGTCGTCGGAAGGGTGGATGCTCCGCAACTCTTTCGGTTCACTGGTTCACTGCTTTCGTTCGTTGTCTCACTGTTTGGAGTCGTCGTTCTCCGTCTTTTGCTGCTACTTTTGGCTCCGATTTGCTACTGTTCGGCCTCTGTTTTGCTGCTCACTGTTCAGGTCACATGTTTTGACGTTTCAACGGACTGTTCCAAGTTTTTGTGTGGGTTCTTAGTGCAGTCTTGTGTGATTATTTTAAGGATTATGAATGCACTTTTTTTATGTTATTACTTTAAGTTTTTTTAGGGAATGTTTTAAGAGGATTTTGCTGCTGTATAGGGGGTGGTTTGAACGTGATTTGGCTACTGTTTTAGTGTTAAAGGGGGTGTTATATTAGGGTATGATTTCGGCAATGGGAGAGTGAGGATGAAGAGAACTTTTTCTTGTTATTTTCTTGAGTGGCTAGGGCTCTTGGTGTGTTGTGATTTGTGTGAGTGGGCTAAGGGAAAGGGGTTGGAAATTCTTTGCTTCTTTTCTTTTGTAATGGGCGTGCCCTCGGAGGAGAGGAATGCCTTGGAGAGGTGTTGTTTATATAGAGAATGGCTAGGGCTTCACTTTGTCTCACAATGAAGGGATTTGGCATTAAAGGGAGGATTTGATTTGGTGTTGGACAAGGAAAAGATTAGATTGAGGGGGGACAAACCTTGGCTAGATTAGGAATACAATATTTTTAATTGGTTATGATTGATTTTAATTAGGCATATCATCTTTTTAATTTAGTATGTGATTTGGTTTAGTTAGGAAGTTAATATATTTGATTTATCTTTATTAGGTATGATTATATTTTGTGTTTTATTAATTGGTAAATGGTTTAAATATTTTATTTAATTCAATGTTTAATTTAATTAAGATTTAATTTAATTTCCCATGTGTTTTAAATGTGTTTTATTAATTGGGATGTGTTTTATGGGCTTTGGTGGGTTAATTGGGCTTGGGTGTGAGGCTAGCAGCAAAACCAGAATTACCGACACCGTTCGAACGCCTCCTCGAACGCGGCACGAACGCCCGCAATCTGTTTGACGTTCGAACGAAGTAACGAACGCAGCACGAACGAAAATAGTGAACTTGTGAAATGAATCCGATGACGTACTTATTATGAATTTCCCCTTCTGACGTCCGTTTCTCGTGACTTCCGTGACTTAAAAGGTAGTGCCTCCAAATGAGACTCATCATAGGGACTTATATGCAAAAATGCAGTGCCTACAAACCTCATGTCGTGCTTTCTTATCAACTCGAAGGTTTCTGCGAGGTCGGCCAAATGACCCACCGGTTTCATAGTCATTGCTATCATGTCATCAACATACACTTGCATGGTTGTTCCGATGAGGGGTTTAAAGACCTTGTTCACCAACCTCTGAAATATTGCCCCCGTCATTCTTCAAACCGAAAGGCATCACCCTATAACAGTACAACCCCCGATCTGTGATGAATGTCGTCTTCTCCTCATCCCCGGGATGCATTTTTACCTGGTTATAACCCGAAAAAGCGTCCATGAAACTAAGCAGTCTGTGACAAGCAGTCGAATCCACCAGCTGATCTACTTTCGAGAGTGGGAAACTATCTTTCGGGTAGGCCTTATTAAGGTCGGTGAAGTCCACACACATCCTTCATTTCCTGCTAGGTTTCTTTACCAGAACCACGTTTGAGACCCACTCCGGGTATTTTACCTCTCGGATGAAGCCTGCCTTTAGCAATCCATCTACCTCGACCGCTATCGCTTCACAACGCTCTTGGTTGAATATTCTTCTTGTTTGTTTGACTAGCTTGTGAGTTGGATTCACCGCCAAGTGATGGCTGATGAACTTAGGGTCTATCCCGGGCATGTCACTATGCCCCCAAGCAAAGATATCCGCACACCGCTTCAAAATCCTTAGGAGATCCTTCTTCACGTTTTCCTCCAAACCTGCTCCTACCTTGATGACTTTCCCTGGGCCAAAGAGTTCTACCGACTCCAACTCTTTGGCTGCCCTCAACCAGGCAAACTTCTTGGATCGTGCATCTGGAAACTCATCTGATTCCTCATCCTCCTCCTCCTCTTCCATTCTTCTCTTCTTCCGCTTATCCTTCTCAACACAAATAGTCTATTTCGAAACAGTGGCAAAGCAACTTCGAGCCACCTTCTGACTTTCACATACTATCCCGATTCTAGCCCATGTGGGAAATTTCAGCTTCAAGTAAAACATGACATAGCGGCCTTCATCTTCATCATGAAAAGCCGGCCCACAATGACCTGATAACTGCTAATGCAATCCACCACTATGAAGTCTATCATAATCGTCCGGGTGCGTGGGGAAGTTTCGACCGTCATGGCCAACTGTATTCTTCCCAGAGGGACGAATGTTGCTCCCCCAAACCCGTACAAGGGCGTTCCGTCCTAGGTCACTGTCGCATACTATATCCCCAATCCATCCAAGACTTCATTGGATATTATGTCGACCGCACTCCCCGGATCCACCAAAATCTTGTCTACTTCTGCTCCCCATATCACTGACTTAATTATCAACGTGTCGTCGTGGGGAAAACTAACCTCATGTGCGTCTTCGTCGGTGAACATTATAGGGACCGACCTATCACTTTGCATGCCCTAGGCCTGCCCCACCGACATTATCTTCTATCCTCGGATCCTGTAATAATTTTTTCTTGACCGGTTCGAGTCTCTGGCCAGTGTCATTCCTCCGGCGATGGTATGCGTTTTCATATGCCTCTGCCGCTGCCGGGCCGCCATGGCCCCCTAGTCAATGTTCATTTAGATAGTCGTTCTGTGCAAGATTTTCCATCTGCTCTTGCAGATCCTTACAATCTTCGGCCGAATGTCCCTTCATATTATGGTGTACACAATAATATTTCTCATTCTTCTTTTCTACTGGATACTTTCTCAAGTCGGGCTCCATCAAAAGGCCCCTACCTTGAATTTCCCTCACGATCTGAGCCATCGACTTGTTCAGGGGTGTGTACCATACTCCTCCGGCAACATGGTTCACTTGCACTTGAGCTCTCTTCTCTTGTGGCACATTGCTGGGAGGCATCGGTCTGAACTCCCTCTGCCTCGGATGAGGATTTCTCAATTCTTTATCTGGCCTTTATGGCATCTCCGACCTCTATATCTTTTTCTTTTTGAACCCCTCCCTTCCGAGCGACCTTCTCATCTTCCTCCATCATAACAAACTTTCTAGCCAGCTCCATAGCAGTGGCATAGTCTGGTACGTCCTGAACCCTCAAATGATTCCATAATCTTCCGACCTTTAGGGCCCCCTTGAGACTATCCAGAGCCTCCATTGACTCATAGGCCCCGACCTTGAGCATCATGCTATGGTATCTTTCAATAAAACTCTTTAGGGGCTCATCATCCCCATGTTTCATCAGTCTCAATTCTCCCACTGTCTTTTTCGGGACACATGTTTCTTTGAAGTGCCGGATAAAAGACCTCTTAAGTTGAGAGAACTGCTAATGCTTCCCGGGATTAGACTTCTAAACCACAAAATCGCGGGCCCGCCCAGGGTTAAAGGGAATACCCTGTAGATGGCTTCTCCCACCATTCAATGAACTTCCATCAGCAAGATAAAACTCTCAATGTGAGACATAGGATCGATGTGACCTATGTATACATTTATAGACGCATCGTGAACCGCCTAGGAAATTCCGCCAACAAGATTTCTTCTGTAAAAAGAGAGGTCATTTCTCCGTCATGACCATCCTCTTTATCTGCCTTCAAATTTTCTTCCCACTTTTTCATTTCTTTTCTAAACCAGGCTTTCATGTGGTTATCGGTATCATCATGTTGCCTCCCCCAAACATCTTCACGTCTGCTTCCCCGGGCACGACTGATGAGCGGAAAATATATCAATATTTACCGCCCCTTTAACTTAATATTTTGTTTAGTTTCTCGGGTTGATGAACTTTTTGATGTGTTTTAGTTTATTTTGCAGATAAAATAATATCGGGTCTCAATGAAATCATTCAGGATGAAATATGGGTCAAATAAGGGCAATATTGGACTTGATATTTTAATTTTGGAGATTGGAAACTTGAAAGGGCGTTTTGACGAAGTGCAGTTTTGGAAATCCAGTTTTGCGCATCTGTCGTATTTTGGGCATAACTATTTACTCAGATATCGGATTGAGCTGATTCAAGTTCCAGATTAAATAAGACTCAAAGATCTACAACTTTTAAAGACAAAATATTTCGAATTCTGAAGATTTCATGCCCGAAATTGATGAACCATCCATAAGTGTGTAGTATGTAATTATTAAAGTCACTTTCAATCATTTTCAAAGCAAAAAATAAATTAATAAATAAATAATAAAAATTATCAAATCATCACCAAACATGATAAGAGATTAGTGGAGCAATTAATAATGGATTTGGTGGAGCAATTAGTGGAGCAATTAGTGGAGTAATTAATAATTGATTTGGTGGATGATTTGATGGAGGCAAAATTTTGCCTATAAATACCAAGCCATTTCATTTGTAAAATTCATACATTCTTCTAAGGAATTCCTTAAGAATACTAAGAAGATTGTATCTTATTGTTTATTTATAGCTTTTAGTAATTAATTTCCGCTTTCGCACTTCTTTTCTTTACTTTTCAGTTTTTACTTTCCGCAATTTACTTTTACGCACAGTACTTTTCTTTCTTTAATTTTTAGTTTTTACTTTTCAGTAATGAGGAGGTAACTCCCCTTTTCCTGGGGTAAAAGGTAAAACTTTTATTACTAATATTTAGATTAATCTCCCTTAATTATAATATATAAACTAGTTAAAACCTGACTTAACGAGGATACCGCCATATTGGTCGGTTGGTAATTATTTAAATTGGTTTAACCTGACTAAACTGGATACCGCCTGATTGGTCGGTGGTAATTAATTATTAATTTGACTTAATCTGGATACCGCCTATATGGCTGGTTGGTAATTATCATGCAAAGTTAATATATTATATTAAGGGAGATATCTAAAATAGAAGTAATAAAAGTGGATCATTTTACCTCAGTATTTTCTTTTATTGTAATTTTACTTTATTTACTTTTCAGCAATTTACTTTTAGCAATTTACTTTTCAGCTTTTACTTTATGTCTTTTACTTTTCAGCATTTTTATTTTATGTCTTTTATTTTTAAGTTTTTACTAGCCCTAGTTTGTGTTAGTTATCTGGGGTTTTGATGAATTCTAATATCACCGGTTTATAAGGAGTTATTTTATAGTTTGGGTAATTTAAAGGTTTACTTATTAAGTCTTAAGCTTAATGCTTCTTGTTGTCTGATCACCAATAAGATTGATGTGGTAAATCTAAAATGAACTAGACATAGGGATTTTAGGTTTCAGCCTTAGACTTAATAGCCCACGATCTTCCTTGAGGATAGATAACCCTTTAATAGATTTCCTTACAGGATAGACATATACCTGTCAGGCGGGGGTAGCCATAATTGGAACTTAAACTTAATGAATCCAGATAATTTGGTTGACATAGACATATGGTTCAATTGGGTTAAACTGGGTATTTGCGTCTGACCATCGACAGAGACTTTTGCATAATTTAGTGTTCCAGGTTAGTAAACTGATTTATTACACAAACATAAAATAATCACTTCATCTTTTAAAAGATATTAGAATGATTCACAACCATAGATCTTTGTGTCTTTTGTTATTTTCCTTAGTATTTTCTTTTGTCTTTTTATTTATTTATTTATTTTGTAAAACCACTTTCAACCAATCAAACAATCATTCTCTTCTTCATTTAATTAGATATCTGTAAATAAATAGATTCAATAATTAATAACAATATTAGGAATTAAGTCCTCGTGGGATCGATATTTTTATACTACTTGAACGATACGTGCGCTTGCGTTATACGTGTGTGTTTACGCCGGTCAACGACGTGCGCCGTGGCTGGATAACTCTCGCTCCCCTCCCTCATATCTCTTACATTCTCCCTTCTTGGAACGTGGGCTATTACTTGAAGACTCCAGTGTTTGCCTTTCTTCTTCTTCCCCCCACATTCTTTCCGCTGGCGGGGCTCTCGCTATCACAACTGGCATCACCCTTTGTGGTTCCTTCCTCCTAGATTCATCTTCACCGCTGAGATCTACCACCCTCTTCCTTTCAGCTATCTCATTTTTCCTCCGACTGGAACCGGCCTCCAACCTTTCATTATTTTCCTTTTCCAGTCTCTCCAGTTTCTCCATCATGGCCTTCATGAGCATCTGGTTCTCCTCCATATCCTTTTGCATGCTTTCCCCCATCTTTCACATCCACTTCGTTGTTAAACTCTCTGATGACCTATGGTTCCCATTTTCCGCCATCGTCTTACCACGCTAATTGCTTTTTGATCTTTCCCCACAGACGGCACCAACTGTTGACGGATGATTTTCGTCCCAATGGCAGTTTCGAGATCACCCGCCCAGACATCCTCCTTCAAAGTCTTGATATTTGGTTTGGTTTTTTTGGGATACCAAAAACAAATTTAGCAAAAATAAAACACACAAAGAAATCGAAAGAAATATTTAACGTGTTTGGTGGAGCTTGTCCAACCTACGGGTCCCTTCACAATGCGGGGTGTGGGTTTTTTTAATTTCTAACCGAGCTCGACCGACCTGTTTTAGTGAAGGTCCTAATTAATGAGACAGATCAGTTGTGCCTATTCTTACAAGTAGTTCTCAATGGAAAATTTTGTACCCTTACAATGTGATTAACCTTCCTTATAATACTACTCATACATGGCACGGTTCCCATATCTTTGTGACGCCAACCTTGCATATTTCAGATTTCCCGTCATTTGACAGGTTCTCTTTCCTCATTATGTCATCCTCCAAAAGTAAAGCATACCCATGATTCCTGTCACATCACTCAGTATAGTACATTTTTCAAACCATTTTTCATTAATGATGACGTCCTGTCTGAATTTCGGATGTGAGAGTTTTGGAGGGAAAATCCAGCTAAACCTTGATCCCATGGTCGGTCCTCGAGAGGTCGGTCCAGACAACGAGCTGAACTGCTCCCGCCACTTCCGATCTGACCCAAAATACCTGAGCTACTATCTTTTTCCTCCGACTGGGCAAATATCCAACCTTTCTTATCGGACCGGTTGTGGTCGGTCTCCGGCTTCTGATCTGGTCGCCCTCTATAGATCGGAATCACTGCTTTCCTCCTCTGTGAATGGATCTTCCCATCTTCCCCTTCTCGATGACCTTTGGTTCCCAACCTTAGCCGCCAAAATCCACGCTAATTGCTTTTTGATCTTTCCCACATACCCCCCCTGTTGACGGCCCACTTTCGTCCCACCGCCACCCCCCCCCCCCTCCCAAACTTTCCGGGGGCCCCCCCCCCCCCCCGACCCTCCCCCCCCCGCAAAAAATAAGAAACCACCCCCTCCCCAAAAATAAAGAAACCCAACGTGCCCCCCCCCCCCCAACCCCCCCGCCCCCCCCCCCCGAACCCCCTTTGTTTTTTTTGTCCTAAACCCCCTCCCCCCGTTTTACCAGTGTCCCTAAAACCCAGCAGGTTTTTTTTCTTGTTTGTTGTTTTTTTGTTTAATTTTTCTGTTTTTTCTTTTATATATTAATCATGTTTGTGTATTTTGTGGTTGGGATTTTTTGATTTCGGCATTTTGTTCTTTCTTATAACCCACAACCCCCTCATCACGCAGTTATGTTTTTTGTTTGTTTTGGTTTGTTTTGGTGTTTTATTATTTAGGTGGTTTTTGGGGGTTTTGGGTGGTTTTTTGTTGAGGGTCGTCAGACAACGGCTGAACTGCTCCGCCACTTGATTACCATTATTAACTTGAGCTAACTTTTTGTGAGGTCAAATTTGGATCTACCGGTGTTGGGTCTAGCTCTGATGTGTTCGCCCTCTTAAGCTGTTTCACGCTGTGTCCTCTGGATGAATGGATCTTCCTTTGTGTTTTTTGCCCCACCGCAAATCCCCCTCAAACAGATTTATTTGGCCAAAGAAGAATTGATATTTCCTTTGCTGTTATTTGTGTCATGGAAATAATTCTAATAGTCCAGTTGGTATTATAGTGGAATGTTTGTTTATAACAATCTTCTTCTACTAAAGTGTGGACTTTGGCTCTTCGGATAATTAGTCAACTAGTTCTTTCATAAAGCATGCCATAATAGTAATAGAATTTGGCAAATGCCTAGAGCCGTGTCTCTGTAAGTTTGAACCTATGTTGTTAAGGCACCGCATGCGACACTTTAGGCATTGTAAGTTATGATTCTTATATATTATATAAAATTCTATATGGTTGATTAGTCAACCTTAACTAGTCAACCCACCATTTGATTAGTCAAAGGCGGTGGTTAGGCAACACTTGAGCGGGTTGAACTACTAGAATGACTTACCCCGCATACCACCTTTGACGGCATAATCATTGAATCTAGTTAAGTCTTGCATACTGAAATTGAAATGTCTCTTATTCTAGTTGGAAACACAAAAATAAAAAATAAATAAATAAAAGGGGTAGAAAAGAAAATGTTAAATAATTTATGTGTATGTGCGTGTGCGTGTGCGTGTATGTTTTTTTTATTGTATAACAAGGGTCTCACCATGATTTTCCTGGTCCAGTTGGAAACCTCCTATGGGAAGAGGAAATAGAAAAGATAGCAGAAAACGTGCTTTCAGTGAGGATGATGTCACGACTCCCTCCCAAGGGCGGGCCTAACCATAGAAGAGGTCCGCGATCAACTTCTCAGCTCGAGCACTTTATATGCCAAATCAACCAATTTAAAACACACAAATAATACATCACAAATTACAAACTCATAAAGTATAACACAACCTTTATGGTTTACAACACAAGACTTAAAAAAAAATGCAAATGACGACTCGAATGTCTGGACCAACCCGAAAATACAACGGTGGCACGTGATCCCAATCTGGTACTGCTCTCCTGCTATTCTCGCGAACTACCTGAAATGTTTGGGGGAAGAGGGGAATGAGCTTAAAAAGCTCAGCAAGTAAACACTCATTCTCTCAACATGACCTCACCAATAAAATAGGGTTATATATATATATATATATATATATATATATATATATATATATATATATATATATATATATATATATACATGTATAATTATGAAAATAGCATATATTATAATATCATCTCAAACAATCATCCCACAACAATACAAACATCCATCAAACATGGTTTGTTAATCCGGGTTTAGTATAACAGAGGATTGAAACCAATGGGAGAGTACCTCATCACAACTCCCAAGGTTTCCAACCATATCAACTCGCAAAATGTGAGTGAAATATAACCAAAGGAGGAGTCCCGTATACCCCCAAATCAATAAAAACAATGTGAGAGTATCTCATCACAACTCCCAAGGTTTTATATCATCTCATACCATCTGATGTATCATCACATCATCTCAAATCCGACCACTATTATACAAAACCCTGCTGCATAACACAACAGCACACATCATCCAATACAATCACATCTCGCATCCAATCCAATCAATCTTATCTCAACAATCATGATTTCATATTATCATGCTTTTAATATCTCAATATAATATCTCAAATCAATCATCAAACAAATGTTAAGAGAATCACCACAGAGTGTACTTACCTCTATCCATGCAAAAGCTCTTAATAAATCTATATCCTCGCCCAGAATCTGAAAAATGTAAAATTACGATAAGGTCCCTCAATTATCCAAAAATTACGATTTTACCCCTAAAGTTTCTAAATTTCCGTTTTAGCCCCTAAACTTTTCCGATATGCCCAAATAGTCCTAAAATTCTTAAATATTACTATTTAACCCCTAATTAGCGGAATTACAATTTTACCCTCTTAATTATGTAAATTTACAATTATATCCAAAACTTTCTAACTCTATCATTTACACCCCCAAAACGGTAATAATTACATACCGAGCTCCAACGATCTCCAAATATCTCAAAGAAAGATCCACTGGTCAGCCAATATCTCAAGGATCACAGCGACGGCTTCGGAACTTGCTGATACGCTAAACGAGGAAAGCGGGCCCCACAACTAAAAAGCGGGCCCCACCACCAGAAACTTTCAACAGTGGATATATATACCAAAATGCTCGTATAATCGAGAGAAACAATCTGATATGTTCGGATCGTCGATCCAACGGTCGGATCTCAACTTCCAATACAAATCCCGAATTACCGGTAGATATAAAACGGAAAACAACCCAAACGATGTCGGATCGGGAAGTGACCACCGGCGTTGGAAAGATCTCGGCCTGAAAAGTGCTGCACTCGCCGGAGGTGGCCGTCAAAAGTGACCAGAGACGGCCGGAAATTGCAGAAGAAAGGGCGACGTATCGCTCCCTTCCAGCGGCGCGTCCGGCGTCCTTTCGGCTCGTGCTCGGCGGATCTGGAAAGCTGACTACGGCAGCTTTCAGGTGGTCCGGCGCGTGGCGGCTGATGGCCGGTGGTGAAGCGGCAATGGCAGTTTGAAGTTTCAGTTGAGAGAGAGTATTTGGGAGAAAATGAAGAAAGAGAAAGAAAAGAAAAGAAATGGGAGAGAAAGAAAGGCTGAGAGAAAAAGGAAAATGTGACACGGCCCCTTAAAAAAAATGTCTCTCAATTATTAATTAATTTATTTTATTTTATTTAAAATCTGTCACGTAGTATTACAATCTACCCACCTTACAAAAATTTCGTCCTCGAAATTTCTCAATCCTCAAATAGTTCTGGATATTTCTCCATCATGTCTTGTTCCAATTTCCAAGTTACCTCCCGATATGATGATTAGTCCACAAGACCTTCACAAGAGGAATAGATCAAGATCTCAACTCTCGAATCTTTTGATCTATGATCTCCACGGATGATCTTCGTATGTCAAGCTCTTACTCAGGTCCAGCGGTTAACCTTCTAAAATCTGTCAATAGTCTGATACAAACTTCGTTAGAACGAATATACGAATCACTTTTTGAATCCTTTCTAATTCTGATGGTAATGCTAGACGATACGTCATTTTTTTTCCACTCTCTTCAAAATCTCAAAAGAACCATTACATCTCGAAGAAGACGTTCTCTTCCGGCCAAACCTCAATACTCCATCCTAAGAATAATTTTTTAAGAATACAGTATCCCTAATTTGGTACTCGAGATCATACCCCCTACTTTTTACCAAACTCTTCTATCGATTCTACTCAACCAACAGTCTCGTTCGGATTAATCTGAATCTGTCTGTCTTTAATCTCGCCCCAAAAAAACAAAAATCCTAAATCGCCTCTCTCGTAAAGCCTTAAATGGAGTCATGCCGATTCTAGTCAAAAAGCTATAGTTATAGGCAAACTCGACGAAGGTCAAATCACACGATCTCAACGAATCTTCCAGCATCTGAATAGTCCACTCTGACTGCCCGTCAATCTGAAGATGAAATGAGGAGCTCATAGAAATCTTTGATCCGATAGTCTTCTAGAAACTCTCCCGAAAATGAGAAGTAAATCCGAGAACTCTATCTGATATAATCGATAATGGTACACTATGTAATCGTACAATTTGCTTCACGACTAAATATCACTAGTCTCTACGGTCCCCACGTAACTTGAATCGCTAGAAAATGTGCAACCCAAACAATCGATTCCCTACTATACACATTGTATCATAACCATATCGCGTCCTCGACAGCCATACCATAAAATCCATCACGATATTTTCCCATGGCCACTCAGGTCTAGTTGAAGACTGGAGTAATCCAACTGGATATTGATGTTCTCTTTTATCCTACTGACAAACTAAACACCGAGATATAAACACTTAAATCTCTCTCTTCATTCCCAACCACCAATAAGTCTTCTTTAGATTTTGATATATTCCGGTGCTCTCAATTTTCATGTAATAAGGATCATCATATGTCTCTCCCATGATCTCATACTTAAGAGTTCCAGTATGTGGTATTACAACTCTATTACCAAATAGTTATACATCCTCTGAACTCAGTCTGAAAGTAGTAGTCCCCATTCCTCACAATCTCTGCTCTCTAATTTTCCACATTGGTCAAACTGCCTTGTGCTATAATAATTTTGTCTAACGGTGTGGGTCAAACCTTCATATAGACAGGAATACTCCCACTATTGAACAATCCAAAAGTCAAACATATCAATGTCATCTCCTCGAACATTCTCTGTCTAACGTTCAAAAATTAACTCACATTCTTCCCACTCAGTGTATCAGTAACTTCATTAATCTTTTCTGAATACTAAACAGTAGTACAACCACAATTACTTAAAAACTCCATCCAACGTATCTATCACCAAAATTCAGATATTTCTGAATGGAAACATAATTCAAACTCTAACGATCATTATACATCCCACACTCACAATCATATGAATAATGCCTCCAATTATTATCATTATTCTAACATGTACCACAACTGACAAACCAGCTATCCTATCTCCAAAGGAAAAGGCTCTACCTAAGGGTCCCGCTCAGACAACAACTGTAAAGTGCTTTAAGCGGTTTACACAAAATCCATCACCTTAAGATTCCACTACCGAAAAGAGGATTTGCAGGTCCCTCATATTTCCGCTTTACATCTTGTCATCGCGACAATTATTATCCTTTTCCAATTATGGATGGATACTGTGAAAACGTCTTTTCACAAAGAAATTATTGCTATCACTCCGTATAATGAGATACATATGTTCATAGGGAATTACTCAAATTTCTTTCATGGCATGCTCCTCTGCCAATCCTAATTTCTATTCAAAATCTGCCAGAGCTAAAGTAATATACCAAAAGCTTTGTAAATGGCCAGTCACTGATCGAGCAATTATAGACTCTAAATATGTTCGAGACCTTTGGAGAGACATTTACGATTGTCTCAATGAAACTCCGTCCGCTCTTTTACCTAAAGAGGTTGCAATGGATATCACGGCAAGAGTTCCTACAAACTTCTTGAGATGGTGTTTCATTCTTAGAACCATTTGGAATGGAAAAACAGATGGTTTAATCCAATACAAAAATAATTATGCGATTGTTCACTGCGGATATCACAGATTTCATTCCACAGTTTTTATCAACAGTCAGGATTTCTTCAATCATTGCCAGTGGAGTCTCGGCACCTTGTTTGAACTCGTTTCCTTAATGGATTTATCCTTGGACCGAGTCCAATCCATCTCAACTATCCTGGTATCTCAGAAGCCATCCTAAGTGAGCTTCCTCCCTTCGTCAGTAATATCTTATATCGTTGGTAAAAACGCCACAAAAGTATTACTGTCTGGATCGAAACCATTACTCCAGAATGGTCAGACGACTATTCACTCATTTATCACCCAATTCATCTTATAAGAATCATACCATCACATCAACTCACTAATTGGAGACTCAGTAATTGGCCAATCTAGACCAAAGCTTAGAGCTTACTATGGATACGATGATATTTTCCCAGCAGATATTACTTTTCGTTAATTCTGTGATCTTAGAGCTCTCTCCGCAAACTCAGTCCGTCGAAGTATAGAAAGTAATACTAACGATAAAGACTGGCAAATCTTCACTACTATCGAAGAGTCATCTAGAAGTATCGTTCAAGGTTACAACAAAATCAAGTTTCCTGAAAGTCTCGAAATCCAAGTCATCGACGGTCTCATTCCTATGTCTCTACGTGTGAAACGTCAATGGGAAGATTATCAATTCGAAGATGATCATGTCCTTGCAACACAACCAAGTTGTTATATTCCATAATGTAATCATAAATCTTATATTTTGTTGCTTTGCTAGGTATTATAGCATTTGTTTGCTTAAAAAAAAGTGTCAATAAACTCTTCTTCCTTCTTTCTCAAACACCAAAATTCTAATGTCTTCGACTTACTCACTCACAACGATGTTATAACTACGACAGAAAATTCACATTAGGTACCACTGTAGAAATCACGTCAGATACAACTACGGAAATAGCGAAAAGGAAACTGTCGAAACTACTGATGGTATAAGTCTAAACTCCTTGTTATCCTCAACAATCGGATGAACACCAAATAAAGCGATAACAAATTCAAGATCTATCGGCTGAGTGTGAGGTCTCTCTATATTATTTCTCGACATTCTCACACACCGTCAGAATATACCCCTCCCACATTGAGTACCAGTACCACGGCCACGTCCAGACATTTTTCCACGGACACAAAACTACCCTTTTAATACCCTCATCTAATGCAACGTGTCTACAGAACCTAAAACCCTAAGCTCTGATACCAAATCTGTCACAACCCCCTCCCTAGGGCGGGCCCAACCCTAGAAAGAGGTCCGCGATCAACTTCAGCTCGAGCACTTTATATGCCAAATCAACCAATTTAAAACACACAAATAATACATCACAAATTACAAACTCATAAAGTATACACAACCTTTATGGTTTACAACACAAGACTTAAAAAAAATGCAAATGACGACTCGAATGTCTGGACCAACCCGAAAATACAACTGTGGCACGTGGATCCCAATCTGGTACTGCTCTTGCTATTCTCGCGAACTACCTGAAATGTTTGGGGGAAGAGGGGAATGAGCTTAAAAAGCTCGGCAAGTAAACACTCATTCTCTCAACATGACCTCACCAACAAAATAGGGTTATATATATACATATATATATACATATACATATATATATATATATATATACATATATATACATATACATATATATATATATGTATATGTATATATACAATATATATATATGTATATATATACATATATATATACAATATACATATATATATATATATATACATGATATAATATATGAAATAGCATATATTATAATATCATCTCAACAATCATCCCACAACAATACAAACATCCATCAAACATGGTTGCTAATCCGGGTTTAGTATAACAGAGGATTGAAACCAATAGAGAGTACCTCATCACAACTCCCAAGGTTTCCAACCATATCAACTCGCAAAATGTGAGTGAAATATAACCAAAGGAGGAGTCCCCGTATACCCCCAAATCAATAAAAACCATGGAGAGTATCTCATCACAACTCCCAAGGTTTTATATCATCTCATACCATATGATGTATCATCACATCATCTCAAATCCGACCACTATTATACAAAACCCTGCTGCATAACACAACAACACACATCATCCAATACAATCACATCTCGCATCCAATCCAATCAATCTCATCTCAACAATCATGCTTTTAATATCTCAATTAATATCTCACAAATGTAAATATATATATATATATTATATATATATAATATATATATATATATATCTATATATATATATATATATATATATATAATTTATATATATATATCAATTATATATATATAATTATGCCAATATATATTTATATATATATATATATACCAACTCTCACAACAACCATCAATCATCAAACAAATGTTAAGAGAATCACCACAGACGTTTACTTACCTCTATCCATGCAAAAGCTCTGAATAAATCTATATCCTCGCCCAGAATCTGAAAAATATAAAATTACGATAAGGTCCCTCAATTATCCAAAAATTACGATTTTACCCCTAAAGTTTCCTAAATTTCCGTTTTAAGAGCCCTAAACTTTTCCGATATGCCCAAATAGTCCTAAAATTCTTAAATATTACTATTTAACCCCTAATTAGCAGAATTACAATTTTACCCTCTAAATTATGTAAATTTATAATTATATCCAAAACTTTCTAACTCTATCATTTACAACCCCCAAAACGGTAATAATTACATACCGAGCTCCAACGATCTCCAAATCTCTCAAAGAAAGATCCACTGGTCAGCCAATATCTCAAGGATCACAGCACGACGGCTTCGGAACTTGCTGATACGCTAAACGAGGAAAGCGGCCCCACAACTAAAAGCGGGCCCCACCACCAGAAACTTTCAACAGTGGATATATATACCAAAATGCTCGTATAATCGAGAGAAACAATCTGATATGTTCGGATCGTCGATCCAACGGTCGGATCTCAACTTCCAATACCAATCCCGAATTACCGGTAGATATAAAACGGAAAACAACCCAAACGATGTCGGATCGGGAAGTGACCACCGGCGTTGGAAAGATCTCGGCCTGAAAAGTGCTGCACTCGCCGGAGGTGGCCGTCAAAAGTGACCGGAGACGGCCGGAAATTGCAGAAGAAAGGGCGACGTATCGCTCCCTTCCAGCGGCGCGTCCGGCGTCCTTTCGGCTCGTGCTCGGCGGATCTGGAAAGCTGACGATGACAGCTTTCAGGTGGTCCGGCGCGTGGCGGCTGATGGCCGGCGGTGAAGCGGCAACGGCAGTTTGAAGTTTCAGTTGAGAGAGAGTATTTGGGAGAAAATGAAGAAAGAGAAAGAAAAGAAAAGAAATGGGAGAGAAAGAAAGGCTGAGAGAAAAAGGAAAAGGTGACACGGCCCCTTAAAAAAAAAATGTCTCTCAATTATTAATTTATTTAGTTTTATTTTATTTAAAATCTGTCACGTAGTATTATAGATGATGAGTTGGATCCCATGGACCCAAGCTCTTTCTTACTCAGATGCACCCCGCGGTGGCTGGTATGTCATAAATTTCACTTAATTAATTTGTTGAGGTATATAATGCTTGAGTAGTCTATTTAATTTGATCCTGTGTTAATTCTGCAGGGTTGTTGGCCTAAAAGGAGTGCAGCCCCTCCGGGCAGCTGATACCACTGCTACGGTATACTAATTACATTTATTTCGTCTTTGTTCTTTTTCAACAAAGGATGTTTGATGATGCTCTAGATTGAACCGAATGTCCCAGTTTGTAGGCATTAAGGTACAAATCTAGTTTGGTAGTTGCAAAATGTCTGCTGTGACATGACCAAACATTAGTCTGCGAAACCAGATTAACAACTTTTGCATATGGAGACAGAAGCCATTCTCATACTTTCGTGCTACTTGTATGGCTGAATGGTTTATTATGACACATAAATACACGAGATCAACAAAAATCTCTTTTAAACACGTCGCTTCCATTTAGACTACTTCTACCTCTCCATGTGTTTTGTTTATAATTCTTAATCAATTTGCATCTGCATGCGACAATTTGTTTATCTTGTCTCTCATGCACACGTGTTTATCATCCCTTTGTTTTTTACTTTATCAACTTTTTGGTCTGACAATGCCTTGGGGGTTTAACCGAACTTGGTGATGCTGACTGAGATTTGATTACTGGGTAAACTTTAGGCTTTTGCATTTTTGTGTGGTTCATTTGTACCTTTAGTGGCAGCCATTCTTTTTGCTCGATACATTATTAGGATTGTGGTGATTGCAATAGTTACATCGACAACTTGGTGGCTCGCTGATTAGGGTATCGGCAGTGAGAGTTCTAGTTTGAGAATGGATTGCCATGGGAATCACTTACGGTTTGCTCGAGCCTTTTTTTATAGTGAGGGCAGTAATGCTTCGGATTAAAGAAATGATACCATCTCGTGTTACGTGTGTATTCACTAAGTGCATGTTTTAGATTTTAGATTGTTAATTAAAATAATGTTGATGGTGTTTTCAGGCACTATGACATTTAGGGCAGCACGACGAGGACAAAAGGGTAATTCTCTGGCTGGTTAAAATCATCAAAGCCGACCCGACCACAACATGAAAAGACCGATCACTTTGGTTCGGATACCGAGCACTATAATGTCGGCAGAATCACTCTCAGCATAAAAGATTGTCATGACCGACCTCATAAAGACCGACCAGATGGCAAGACGTGTTCAAGATGACGACACCCTACTCTTGCGGATAAGATAAACAAATTATCCTACTCTCACAAGGAGAATGAGTCAGAATCCAAGAAGGAATAAGAAAAGAGAAGGCAGTGTTAGACTAGGAATCCTTACAAGAGAAGAAGACTAAGATCAAATAGGATTTCTTATGATAATAGGAGTCTGATTTCTGTGTTATTATAAATAGGAGGGCATAGTATGTGTAATGGGCATCATAAAAAATTAGTGATCAGAATCATCAAGCTCTGATTTGTAAAAACAAAGAAGAGACCCGAGAAGCGTATTTAGTAATAAAGAGTATCATCATGTTCTTGTCCGTGGACGTAGGTCGAATCAAAAATCCACCGAACCACGTTAAATCTCCTTGTTGATTGGTGTGTTTGTCTGTCTTTTGCTAAATTTGCTTTTGGTCCCCCATAACCAAACAAATTCACTATTGAAGGAGGATTACCTCGGAGGTGATATTACCGTATTGCCCCGAGACCAAAATCCGCCGTCAACAGTTGGCACCGTCTGTGGGGAACTCAACAAAAAGCAACTCGCGTAGTGAGACAATGGCGGAAGACGGAAACCACCAACCATCGGGGAGCTCGGCTGAAGACTGGATGGAAAAGATTGAGGAGAACCTTAGGAAAGAAATGGAGGAAAGCCAAACTCTGCTAAAAACCACAGTAGACCGGTTGGAAAGGATAGAAGGAGCACACAATGGAAAATTCGAGGCCGGGACTAGCCGACGAAGGAACGACATAGCAGAAGGAAAAAGAATTGTCGATACAAGTGAAGACGACAGACCCCGGAGGAGGGAACCCTACAGGGTGAGATCCGTGGTAGTGCAGAGAGATTCCCAGACCGAGGACACATGGGAGGGAGAAGATGACAAATCGTCACCAGACTCCTCCTACGATAGCCCTCACAACACCCGGAGAAGAGGAAAAGAATATAATGAAAAAGTACGAGAAGATACCGACCTCGAGAAGCACCATTCCCGAGATAGCAGAAAGAAAAGAAACCACAGGAGACGGCATGGAATCAAAGACAGCAGCATGAAATCTTGGCTGCGGGAGGAGCTGGTCAAATGGGGAGTATACCCCAGTACAAACAGAGGGGATGTCCAGGACGGCAAAGATGAGTCCCCCCTCACAGAAGAAATAAAGTCGGAGAAATTCCCAAAAAGATTCAGCATGCCGACCATGACACCATACAAAGGCCATACCGATCCCAAAACCCACATTGAAGGTTTCGTCCTACTAATGGAGGTGCAAGGAGTAACAGGGACGCCATCTGCAAAGTATTCCCCTTAACTCTAGCCGGACCAGCCATTCTATGGTATAGAAGCCTAGCCCCAAGAAGCATCAGCAGCTTCGCACAGCTGAGAAAGTCATTCATACGACACTTCAAGGGGGCTTGTGTCCCCAGAAAGACGATTGGAGAACTAAGGCTTATGAACAAGGAGACGATGAACCATTAAAGATATTCATTGAAAGATACCACAATATGGTACTCGAAGTTGGAGGGTACGAATCCCCCGAGGACCTAGAAAGCTTGAAAGGAGCCTTGAAAGTCGGGAGGCTATGGACCCACCTAAGGATCCAAGACACCCCGAACTACGCCACCGCCCTAGAGGTGGCCCGAAAATTCGTTTTATTAGAGAACGAGGAGAAAGTATCCCGAAAAGGGAGCACCATCAGAGAAAGAACCGCAAGGGAGGGCGCCCCCCGCCGAACAGAAAGAGAATCCAGAAGACCACCCCCGAAGCACAAAGAGTTCAAACCACTGCACCGAGACAACCAAGAGAGAAGGGCCCCGACCCAAGTAAACCATGTGGTCGGGGAAGATGCATACATTCCCCTAAAGAAACCATTGGGACAAATTGTCATGGAGATCCAGGGGAAATGCCTCTTAGTAGAACCCGACCAACGAAGGTTTCCCCCGGAGAAGAGGAACCAAAAGGCTTATTGCGTACACCACAACTCCAGAGGACATGCAACGGACGGATGTAAAGATCTGCGAGAGCAGATGGAAGACCTAGCACGAAACGGATATCTGAACAAATACATTGACCACGAAGTTATGACGACCAGACAAAGAGCATGTGGCCGCCAAATCAACTGAGAAAAGGGCAGTTTGTCCCCGAAACATGAATAAAAACTTTCTCCTTTCAAAAAGGTTCTCGTCCACTTTCTTAAAACATAAATAGAAAGACTTACTCAAAAAACCGGGGACAAACTTAGCGCCTAATACAAAAAGAAACGACCAAAGCACTAAGACTTGATCGGCTCGGTGCTGTACTTTGTTCCGCCGAGGCCATTCAGTTATTCGGCTCGGGGTTGGGTTACGTCCCACCGAGTCACTTATATTGGTCTGGGGACGGGACATTCCCCCAGAGCCAAGTACCTCTTTCAGCTCGGGGCTGGATTACGTTCCGTCGAGGCCTCTTCATTAATCGGCTCGGGGTTGGATTACATTCCGCCGAGGCCTCTTCATTAATCGGCTCGGGGCTGGATTACGTTCCGCCGAGGCCTCTTCATTAATCGGCTCGGGGCTGGATTACATTCCGCCGAGGCCTCTTCATTAATCGCTCGGGGTGGATTACGTTCCGCCGAGGCCTCTTCATTAATCGGTTCGGGGCTGGATTACGTTCCGCCGAGGCCTCTTCATTAGTCGGCTCGGGGCTGGATCTCGTTCCGCCGAGGCCGTTTTAGGCTCGGGGTCGGGTTACGTCCCACCGAGTCAATACTCATTGGACTGGGGACGGAACATTCCCCCAGAACCAAGTATCTCTCTTGGCTCGGGTCCTCAGGGGCATACTCGATGCATAGGATCCGTGAGAAGCATAGCACGGGGAGGGATGATACCCCCGTGACGATTGCTTACTCCAGTGTTACCGAACATAAGGAGGAACATGCCCTTAATGTGTCGAACACTCTTCTGATCCTCACCTACCCGATGTAATGGATCCGTGGGAAAGCATAGCACGGGGGGTAATGACACCCCGTGACGATTGCTAGCTCCAGTGATGCCGGAACTAAGGAGGAACATACCCTTAGTAGACCGGACACTCTTTGATCCGTTCATCATCCGGATCTGTGAGAGACACAGCACGAGGATGCGTTATGCCCATGTGGCGTGTGCCTGCTCCAGCGTGGTAAGGAGGAGCCCTCATACAATACACAGGCTCCCCAGTGAACCAACGTGTAGAGGATGTGCCATTACCATTCAAACGCTCTTCTGATCCGAATCCTGGTTCGCCGGGACACTGAATTGAAAGATTCAGAATTGTGTTTTGGAGACCTCGGGCAGGACGCTGTTTTGAGGCATCCATGTTGTTATTCTTTTAAAACGTTTTTTTTGGGATAGGTGCTAAGTCATCCCCATTTTTTATTTTCCAGAAACTTGTTTTCGTTTTCCACCGGTCTGGTAGGGGGACGCCCGTGCCAGATTCGGTAGGGCTTCGAAGGTTGATTCATTTCCCTTCTGAATAAGTCCCAGGGGTTTAGTCGGCTCGGGTCTGGATTTCGTTCCGCCGAGGCCACTTGGTTATTCAGCTCGGGGTCGGGTTACGTCCCACCGAGTCAAGCTCATTTGGTTTGGGGAGGTAATATTCCCCCAGAGCCCAAGTCTTTCACTCAGCTCGGGGTCGGGTTACGTCCCACCGAGTCAAGCTCCTTTGGTTTGGGGAGGTAACATTCCCCCAGAACCCAAGTCTTTCACTCAGCTCGGGGTCGGGTTATGTCCCACCGAGTCAAGCTCCTTTGGTTTGGGGACGTAATATTCCCCCAGGTCCAGTTCATTTCTCAGCTCGGGGTCGGGGTACGTCCCACCGAGTCAGCCTTTGGACTGGGGACGTAACATTCCCCCAGGTCCAAGTTCATTTCTCAGCTCAGGGTCGGGGTACGTCCCACCGAGTCAGCCCTTTGGACTGGGGACGTAACATTCCCCCAGGTCCAAGTTCCTTTCTCAGCTCGGGGTCGGGGTACGTCCCACCGAGTCAGCCCTTTGGACTGGGGACGTAACATTCCCCCAGGTCAAAGTTCCTTTCTCAGCTCGGGGGCGGGTTACGTCCCACCGAGCCAACTCCTTCGATTTGGGGAGGAAACATTCCCCCAGAATCCAAGTCTATCACTCAGCTCGGGGTCAGGTTAGACCCCTCAGGCTCATGCTGACCCCTGAAGGGTCTCAAAATTGTTCGGATAACAGGAAAAGAAAAAAAAAAGACACGTAAATAAATATATATATACATATGTCAAAATACAAAAACTTGAAGTTTTTATTACAAGAAGTAAAGTGTACATAGGGCCCCGGTCGGGTTACCCTTTCTCATTCAGCCCGCACAGGGGCGGAAATTTCTTCCTCAGCCAGCTCAGACGACGGAAGGATTGGCTCGACTTCAGAAGGAGGAACTGCAGCTTCAACCTCAGCAGCGTGAGAGACCTCTGCTTCAGGGACGGGAGGAGGGATCTCAAGACAGTCCTCGCCGGGGGCAGGAACATCAAGTCGTCCTTCTTGGGGAGCCCCGAAAGTCGGAACCACCGAGATCGGGTCAGGATCCATCACCTCCTCAGAAGGAGGAGGGATCCATTTCCGGAACTCCTCCTCAGAAATATCCCCCTTACAAAAACTGATGGCCGCATAAATAAGGTCCATGTTCAGACTTGGCAGCACCATCGGTATCAAATCAGCACAATCACCAACCCCCTTAAGACGGATGGCCTCCTTCTCGGCCTCAAGATCGGCCTCTCTTTCCTCGAGCTCGGCCTCTTTCCTCTCAAGATCATCCCGAGCCCGTGCTATTTGCTCATCATTGGCCTTCAATTTGGTTTCAACACTGGCCACATTCGCCTTCAAAACGCCAATCTCAGACTGAGCAGCCTTCAAATCCTCCCGGGCAGTGTCGGCAAGTTTTCGCTCCAACCTGACAGCAGCCTTGAGAGCTTTGTTTGTTTTGAAGTTCTCAATAGCAGTCGACTCAAGGTTCTTTATCACCTCCTCCCGATCAGCCAGTTTAGCCTCCACTTCTGTGAGGCGATTCTGAAGTCTCTGAGCCTGATCACCATCGGACAATAGACTCAGAAGGAGGTTCTTATTCTTCGCCATGAGGTAGGTAGCCTGCACGAAAACAAAGAAGGTCAAGATATGAGATGAGGAAGACCGAGAACGAGATCAAAAAAAAAAAAAAAAAAGAATAAAACTACCTTTGCCATTTGAGAGCTCATCTCGGTCACCACACCTTCCGGAGAGATATCCTCATATCTCGAAACCTCCCCCGGGGGAATCACCTCGGCCAACTCATTGAAAGCCGGTACTAAATGGGAAGTAGCCTCCCGGATGCCTTCTCCCAAGTCATCCACCCCGAGGATCACGGAACCCTTGCGCTTCTTAGAGGAGCCCTCAGAAGACTTCTTCCCCCGACGGGCATCCTGCTTCTTGCCCTGCACAAGCTCCTCCCCCTCCAACTCAGCCTCCTCAGCCCCAAATTGACGCCTCCTTTTCCTAAGAGGCTTCGGCGGGCTGACCAACCGAGCAGACCCCGGTGCTGCACACCAGGAGAAGATGGATCACGAGTAGCCGTTTGAACTTTCCTTTGAGGTGCTCTCCCAACCGCGACAGATTCAGCCGGTGCCCTGGAAGTTCCAGTTTCAGCATGGCCGGCCTTCTTCATAGTGCCAGCCAACTTCTCAAGAAACTTAGGCCTCTTTGACATACCTACAAAAAAGGGGAAAAGGAAATCAGGACCCGAGCATATAACAAAGACATCAAACACATGATAAAGAAACAGGGAAAATCATCAAAACAGCCAGCAGACATCCACCTATCCTACCCGAGACCTCTGGAGAGACGGTCCGAGTAAGGCCCGAATCAACAAAGGTCGCATCATTGACCAACTTCCTCCAGTGGGCAGCATACCCCCGAGCCCAATGTACCCGCCTCCGAACCTGACGAGAAACCTTGGGAGCATCTCGCCAACAAGCTGGGAGGAACCAGAGAAGTTAGAAACCTAAGAAACTAAGAACGGGAATAAAAAAAAAAAAAAAAAAAGGGTATTAAACTCCTAACCTCCAGCCCTGAAGATGTCTGGAACCGAGACGCCCTCCTCAAACAATCTCAGGACCCGACCCCAATCCTCAGTAGCCCAGAACCAAAGATCCTTGAAATTCTTGTTAGAGTCGGGGAGTTTCTGGACAAGGTTGGACGAACTATCATAAGCAGAGAGGTAATACCAACCGTAGTGAGTCTTTGGGTTAGACTTCAAACGATATAACCTCTTCCAAACAAGGTACACCTAAGCCTGCCCGGTGCCAAACCACATATATGCCGGCCAGAATCCTCCAACTATTTAAACTCAATTGACAAGGGGCAATCTCCATCTCGGCCAGCATCCAAGCAAAATAACGTTGCATCGGCAGCCGTAGCCCACACTCAAAAAAAGCAGGAAGAAGTGCCACCGAGCCCTCATCAGGTTGACTAGCACGATCCATCGGGCCGGGAACTTCAAGGGCAATATCTATTGGGATGTCATATCGTTGCCGCAACAGCGCCAGATCATCCTCAGTTATTTTGGAGGGACGGTTCATATCCAGAGCCGACGATCCAAGTTCACCGGGCTCTGGGTCCTTCCGAGGAACCCTCTGATGGTAGGAGTCTTGTTCGATCTCAGAGGGAGTAGAGGTAGTGTCAAGGTCTTCTACACTAGGTGCCCCCGAGCCCGAGAAAAGCTCCTCAGCAGGGGGAGTTGAGATTTTAGCAGGCTTTTCAGGGGAGGAACTGTTGTCAGACATCCCTGACACCCAGAGAAACAAAGAAAGAAGGGGAAGTCAGTCTATAGCTAAAAGAAACTACTCACGGTTTCCATGTTAGCTAAAACATGTGGTCTCTAAAAGTGCCCTAAGGCAAAACTCAGCAAACCATAAATCTTTCCCTAGCAAACACTCAAAAATGAACAGCAAACACAGATTCATAAACACAAAAAAGGAAGAGGTCGTTCAGAGGACTTACTTGTTCTTCTCGGAAAAAGCAGGAGGTTGCGCAGTACGGTTGTGCCCGTTCCTTATGTTCGCAGCAAAGAAAAAGAAAAAGCCTGCGGTTGAACTTCGAGAACACGGAGTTGGGCGAATCACGGAGATGTTTTCAGGAAAGAAGGAGAAATTGCCGAAAAAGATGGAACAGTAAAAGCCTCGCCTTCTTATAGTCATGACCAAGACGCTCATGACCGTTAGATCTAAAGGAAGAACCCGGATGAACGCCAGATGTCGACTGCAAAAGAGGTCTCCCAAGTTTAAACAGACGGCTGAGATCAGCGCACTGTGAATACGCCTCTACACGGACGATTCGTTCCCTTTTTGGCGGGAACCCGGCGGATGTTTGACAAGTGTCGAACTTAGAAGAAACCCTAAAGATGATTTGATAGGCATTTAAACAGACGTGACTGTTGCGTGTCTCAAGACAAAACGCTTGAAAAGGGGCGATAAAACATTTCTCAACATCGGACCGACCTCCAACAGAGCAAATCAGCACGCCATCTTTATATAGTTCCCGGCACCAACTTGCACACTCGTTGGAACCGAGAACTAGGGGACATATGTTGATGGTGTTTTCAGGCACTATGATATTTAAGGCAGCACGACAAGGACAGAAGGGTAATTCCCTGACTGGTTGAGATCATCAAAGCCGACCCGGCCACTATACAGTAAGAGACCGAACATTTGATGATAGATGACCGACCACTTTAGATCGGATAACCGGGCACTATCAGGTCGATAGAATCATTCTCGGCATAAAAGATTGTCATGACCGACCTCATGGAGACCGACCAGACGAGCGAGATATGCTCAAAGATAATGACACCCTATTCTTGCGGATAAGATAAGCAAATTATCCTACTCTCACAAGGAAATGAAGTCAGAATCCGAAAAGGAATAAGAAAAGAGAAGGCAATATTAGACTAGGAACCCTTGCAAGAAGAGAAGACTGAGTTCAACTAGGATTTCTTATGCAAATAGGAATCTGATTTCTATACTATTATAAATAGGAGGGCAGAGTATGTGTAAAATGGATCATAAAAAATTAGTGATAAGAATCATCAAGCTCTGATTTGTAAAAACAAAGAAGAGACCCGAGAAGCGTATTTAGTAATAAAGAGTATCATCCTGTTCTTGTCCGTGGACGTAGGTCGGATCAAAAATCCACCGAACCACGTTAAATCTCCTTGTTGATTGGTGTGTTTGTCTGTCTTTTACTAAATTTGCTTTTGGTCCCCCATAACCAAACAAATTCACTATTGAAGGAGGCCGCCGTCAACAAATAATATTCACAATTTTGAAATAGATTAATGGTTGTGGACTTGTGCCGGGATTTGTCATTTCCTATCTCGATATTATGCAATTGGAATACAAAAATTATCTTGAATGAAAAATCATCTCAAATGGTATGAGATCTCATTGATTCATAATTTTTTTAAACAATGAATTGGGGTATATTATAAATTCGGGATGATAAATCATTTCGAATTTTAATATGAAATTTTAATCTTGATAAAAAAAAAAAAAAAATCGTACGAGATTAAAAATAAAGATTGTTTAAAGCCCATATAAAATATTCAAAATTTTCTTAGACCCTTACCCATCTTTTATTTTAGAAAATGAATAATATATATTTGAAATTACACACCATTATCTTTATTTTGATTTTTGAGTGGTGGCTTACATGTGAGCGAGAGTAAATATGGCATCGATGTCGTAATTCGACCAGGGTTTGTGTCCACCGCCCACAGCTGCCACTCTAACTCACTCCATCGCCGTCAAAGTGAGGTGGCACGTACCCTGTCACCATTCATCCGGCAGCCGTCTACGAAGGTTTGTCTTCATTTTCTTAATTGTTTTCATATAATTGATTGCAAATACTGAAATAATTTCTGGAAATCCGCAGTTATAGAGAACAAACTCCATCACATGCCAAGCCATTTCTAAGGGATGGACAGAGGATCCTGAATGAAATTGTTGAACATAAGCTATCTTGCATTTCAAAAGATTAAATTACGTCATAGGTTTTCTGTTATTGCCGCGACAGAAGGTTCAGCAAAGTCGAGTGAATCTGATGAAACTATCCCCTCTTGGGCTAAACCGGACGCAGATGAGCCCCCACCTTGGGATAGGGATGATCTACATCCCAGCAGAGCTTTGAAATAAATTTTATACATTAGGTAAATCTATAATTAGTCAAAAAAATCTAATTCACACCAAATTCTAATAATAAGACCTTAAGGGAATTACGAATTCGACTTGATTTTCCAACCTCTCGACGGTAACTGGTTCATACAAAATTTACAACTAGAAAAGAAAAGCACAATGCATAAAGCAAAATACAAGATCATTACAAGTTACAACAACTACATAAAAATTACAAAACAAACAGTAATAAATCTATAGAAAAAAATCTTTCACTTCCAGATCTATTAGACGAAGTCATGTAAATTCTCTATTTTATAATTGTAAAGCCTTAAATACCTGCACAAAGACAGGAAACACAACAACACAAAACCAATATAAATAGAAACTAATTGGACAAAATAACCGCCACATAAGAGTGGTCAAAGATCAGATAAAACAAGAAATATAAAATAAATAAATAGCATGAAAATAAAAGCATAAAGGGATAAATGAAGAATAAGGCTAAAAGGGAGAAATGATTAAGACATTTGTGTCTATTGAGGCGGCGACTACGGTGGCGGAGGAACTGTAGGGCTGGAAAAACAGAGGTGAGGCAAGTGTTGGGGGGTTTAGAACAATAATGCTAGAAAACATAGGTGATTAAGAATCTGGTACAGACCGGATCTCCTTACATTAGTCAGCTTCTTGTATTTCATCAACTCTTCAAAACCTGAAGCCTTTTCCAAAACAGACCTTCCCCTACCCAAGTACTTGCTTTTGCCGATTCCAAACACCATGAACATTTGGGGCCTCATCAAAGCTCTTCAAGCTAAAGCCAAAACGTGGGGTCAACATATGAAAAAAGAAACAAATTGTTAGGGTTTTGGGTAAAATATCCGGGTTACGCAGCGGAACGCGGGAAAATCAAATTTTCTCATTTCTTTAATTTTTTTCTTGGGTAATTAAAATAAACTTATTTATTTTAATCACTCAATACTCAAAAACAGAAATTTTTAACCTGGAAATTATAATTTCAGTAAATTACCATAAGACCCCAAAATTTTCCATTTTCATCATTTTAGTCCTAAGTTGTTCAAAACAAGCTTAGGTGATTTACAATCACAACAAAAATAATTTGTACATCAAATATACATTAAAAATAGAAATCTGAAAAATTTCCAGATTTTTCATTAATTACGAAAATGCCCCTAAACTTTGCATTTGGATCATTTTAGTCTTAATTTGTCAAACACATAATTAGGTGATTCCCAATCACAATCAAAATGATTTATACGTGTCATACATGTCAAAATACAAATTGCAATTCAAGAAAATATTTTTTCAAAATTGCCGAATAGGTCCCTCAACTTTCCAAGAATTGCACTTTAGTCCAAATTGGTTCAAAACCATTCAAGATCAAGTCCAATCAACACCAAAATTAATATGCATCATATACACATCATTAATTAACACATATATGAAAAGCCCCAAATTTGGAATGGGTTAAGAACCTCATTTCTCAAGATTGTCCAAATGGCCAATTAACACCAAATTAAATAAATTCAATACTTTAATTTAATCTTTACCACACCAAACAAGTCTCACAACCATGAAACAACTCAAGAATAATTCTAGGTCATTTATGAGTGGCTAAGCAACTTTAGAATGGATACCAAGTTATCAAATAATCAAAAGTAAGTTTAATAACACTTAATAAGCTTTCTTTACTAAATACACATGCTAACATTTTTCATTCATGCTTCAAACAAACTTATTACAAACCCAAGAGAAGAGAGAAAACACAACATCATATGTTGAAGTCTAAAGGCATAGAAACAATTTTCAAGTAAAGAAAAGTATGAGATTACCTTAATTTCCATGGTTTTCTTCACAAATCCCCTTTAGCTCTTATGTTTTTCTCTCAAATCCCTAATTTTGTAATATATTTTTGAAGTCAAAAGTTGAAGGAAAATGAAAAATCCAAGCTTAAATAGCTAAGGCATGACCGACTCTTCCATGGGCAAAATGGTAATTTTAATTTTTGCAAATTTAATCAAATATTAAATATGCCTAAAATCAAAATGTCAACCATCTTAATTAATATATGCACAAATGTACCAATTACATTTTGCCATATTAAAGTTAAAATATATTTATATTTAATTAATCTAATTATTTAACAATTAAATAATTAGATAATTACAAATATAAATATCCAAATATATGTATAATATTTACATTAAATATTCCATAATACATATATTTGAGACAAGTGTCAAATACTTTATTTGACAATTAATTAATGTGGATTTAATAAAATCAAGTATTTAAATCAAATACACATTAATTAGGAAAAAGTCGGAAAAACCCTTAAATCGTGTATTTATCGTTTAACCGTTAAACGATCTATGAATAATCAATATTAATAAAAGTAGCCATAGTGCTCTACGAGTATGTTTCATTAGTAAGACTCTCTAGATTCAGACATATCCGTCACGAAATCTAATTTCGTGTTCATAATCTACCCACCCGTAAATTATGACGACCACGGATAAACTCGCTGAATCATACAAGTCGAGGTCATCGCATACGTATAATCTCTCTTTCACGGGTATTCGGATTATCCCAGAGATATAGATAAAAACGTGAAATCTCTATATGTATAATCTCGTAGACTATTCTATTAGCAATCTCTTAATCACACTCATAACTAACTTCTACAGTGTACCACAGGCTCATGGATTTAACAGATTGCTAATTGCACATTGAATACATATGCTATGTACACAAAACTGACAGATCCTATCTTGATACGCACAAGATATCATGAGGATCAGTCCACACCCAACAAACAGGCGGAGGTCTGATCTAAATATATCGTTGACGTGACTGACATCAAGGTGTGGAGAATACCTCATACATCCACATTGGTATCTCAAATCGAAGGACCATTATGCTCACTTGACCCGAGAAGATTCCTATTGACGTTGGTGTACCATCTATTAGGAAATCTTCGGTGAGTCATTCAGTATTTATCTACTATAAACACCTGCACGTCTATATGAGTCTCCCCAGACTCATGGTTCATTGGGATAAACCATCGGATCAATTCTCGATATACGATGTGTACTCGTCTCAGCAGATTTTACTAACCGACCCGTGTTAGTAAATCTTGACCAGGAACTTTATTTGATAATATATTTCTAGTAGTGTCACTTCCCGATGTCAATTACAAATTACTTTGTAACTGCGCACTACATTATATATTATCGGGTCTTTGTCTAATATATACATATCACTAAATCATATTTAGTTTCACTTTAATCATAATTATATATTTAATCGCAATTAGATCGAATATGTATATAAAAGACAAGAGGCGCTTCCATTAAATAAGAAATATTATGGAAAAATGAATTGTCTGTATTCATGACTCGGACATAAATACAATCCGGATTGGCACTCCGAGCACCAACCCTAACACAAATAACAATGGATGGGTGGGGTAAAGGTGGGGGTGACATGGTCGGCGGCTAGAGGAGAGGCCAAGGTCTAGGGTTTTTTGTTTCCTCCACTGAGAGAGAAAATCTATTGTTAAGAACTGTGGGTCAAAATGAAGATGCTATTTAATTGATCGACAAGTGTATTATCAGTTCCATCCATTTCTTCACTTAATCTGACTTGATATGCAGGCATTTCTTTGGTTCAAATCAGTTCAAGCCGCTAACAATGAAGCTGAAGAACAAGACAAGAGAGATGGCTATATGTAATTTCATTCTTTTTTTTTGACACAAGTTGTTTATATAGGATTAGTCTCTATGAAACTTGTGTATTTCTTTTAGTCGTTTTGTCAAGTACAACCCCTCATATTTCTCTTAATCGTTTATTGTACCTGTTAGTAGGCTTGTACACGGTTCAATTACGATTCGAACAAAGCCGAAATCGTAAATCTTAACTGTAATCGAACCAAATCGTACGGTTATAGTTGAACCATATTTTTATTTTTTTAAAAAAAATGTTATATATAATTAAAAAAATCGATTCAACCGTAGAAAAATCTGGTTTAATCGAATTTTTTACGATTGAACCAGATTTGTTACAGTTGAATCGTAAATCTGATTCAACCGTCGATTGGAAAATGCACCAACCGCAACTGAACCAGGGCCATCTGATTTGGTTGCATTTTGCAGTCCAATTAGTCAATAGTTCGGTTGGTCAATAATTGGTCAACAATTCGGTTACGATTTAAAACCGCAAACATATGCATGTCTACATGGTAGTTCATTATATTTCATTTTATCATGTGCCATTATTGCCATAAAAATATGAGCACAGGCAAGCAAAGTAGTCTGCCAGTAGGCTACAAGCCCAGTGGTACTGACGCCCTAGCGATTAGACCATGAGTTCAAACCCTATTAGCTCAAATCTTATTACCTTTAGGAGTGGCAGTGGGGTCGGGCTCGGACTTTGATAAATACGATCCGAGCCCGGAAATCAATATTCAAGTTCGGGCTCGGGAAAAGCCTGATTCGAGCTATTACTTAATATATATATATATATATAATATATATATATATATATAATATATATATATATATAATATATATATATATGTGTGATTTTAATTAAGCCCGGGCCGGGTCCGAGCTTTTTGAGTTGAGCCTAGTCCTCTAATTTTAAAGTCCGGCCCAGGTTTTTTGATCCCGAACCGGGCCAGACCGAGCCCATAATTTTTTTCCTATGTATAATTACCTTAGAATGTATGGACAAAGACAGTAATAAGAGTATATTTGTCTAGCCTTATTAAGGATGACAATGATGTCAATATGATATAAAGATGTCAATATTTATATCTGACCTATTCAATTAAGAAAATTGATCATCCCCCCTACCAAGCCTGACACCCCCCTTGTCCTATTGCTAATTTACTAAATAGCCCTTATCGATATTTGCAATGACTTTTTTTTTTGGAAAATTACAAATATTATACACATTACAAAATTTATATATTTATATATATTAATTTAAAAATAATTATATACTAGTTATAACTCCATTTGTCATTTTATTAAATTTTTTTATAATTTTTTTTATTTTTGTTAATAAATATTACAGATTTTTTATCTATTCATTTATTTTTTGATTCATTTAAATTTAATTAATACTACGTATAAAAAAAATATAATTTAAATAATATAATTTATTTATTTTGGAATTAAAAGAAAAAAAAAGAGTCAGAGAAGGGACGCCCCTTCTCTGAGAGGGGCGAGCGATCGTTCCAAGGGGAACGATCGTTCCCATTCTCATTTCTTTTTTTTTTAATTCGAAAAAAAATAAATGAAAAATATGTACTTTTACTTTTTAAAAAAAAAAAAATATTTTATTAAAAATTGTGTTGATTCTGATTCTGATTTTGATTTTATATTTTCTTTATTAAAAGTTATTTGTCTTATTTAATTTCGTAAATCAATATTCATATATACTTTTATTTTAAAAAATATATTTTTTAAAAGTTGTGTTGATTCTGATTCTGATTCTGATTTTATATTTTCTTTATTAAAAATTGTTTGTCTTATTTAATTTCGTAAATCAGTATCCATATCTACTTTTACTTTTTTTTTTAAAAATAATATTTTATTAAAAGTTGTGTTGATTCTGATTCTGATTTTATATTTTCTTTATTAAAAGTTGTTTGTCTTATTTAATTTCGTAAATCAATATCCATATCTACTTTTACTTTATTAAAAGTTATTTGTTTTATTTGTGTTTACTTCTTATATAAAGAGGTAGTTTGTAAGCTTGAAGGTAAGATCATTTGAGCCTCTCTTAATCTCATTCTCTCTTTCCCCTTCAACATATCATTCTCTCTTCTTAGAATAGAGTTATCATCTTCGGAAAACATTATGGAAAACTGTAACTTGGGCTCATTTTCAGATAGTTGGTCAGGCGAGAATGAAGTTCGAAATGGGGAAAGCATCTACAACAATAGTCATTATTATACAACTGAATTTACTACAGACCAGGTTATTTTATCGTTATATTATGTATATTCGTTATTTATTTTTAAAGTGTAGAAATTATGTATATTTTTTATTTATACATCTTCGTTATTTTTTTATATAGATCTTTCAAAGTATAGAAGATATGATAAATTGGGCGAAAAGAGTTGGTCTAGAAAATAATATTGTGATAGTGATTAAAAATTCTGCTAATTTGAAAGGCGGTAAGCTGCCAAATTGTCATCTTATGTGTGAAAAAGGAGATGGCGGATCCATGTATGCGAGAGCATATGATAGACAAGTTTCTCAATATGGCGGATCCATCTCAAAACACAGTTCGAGTCCCTTCGTACAACACTGAACATAGAAGTCGACCTACAGGCAAAGATGAGCAAAGCAAACGTTGCATACCTTCTTTTGGATATGCTTCCACTTCAGGATCTAGGGTCACTCAACCAACTATACCGACTCTAGGGACAGGGGGCCGTGGGAGGCGATCAACTCATGACCAGTCTCAACTTCCACCGATCTGTGATACCTATATTCAGAAATTACATGTGGCATATCAACGTTATATTTCTCACACTATTGATGTTTAAGCTGATGGTTATTGTGGATTCAGAGCAATAGTTGCACTAATCGGGTATGACGAAAAGATTGGGGTCAAGTACGATGCGACCTTATTGAAGAGATTTAACAAAATAAGGATTTATATGATCGAATTTATCCATCAAACGGATGGGCAGACAATCTATTACACTTACTGCATTTCTTCCAGTCGACGTCGCCATAGTTATATTGGATGGACTCGATGAGTTTATGAATTTTCATCGCTTCGAGGTACAATCTTGTACTGCATACATTTGCTGAGATGTTTGGAGTTGTTTTACTCACTTGCCATTAAGGTCCCCTGCAGTTCCAGAGCAAGAGCGTCAAGAAATAGTTATTGTTCATGTTGTCAGACACTTTGTGCAAGTTTTTTTTACACCCTCATTATCTTGTACCACTCATCCCAATGTGGTGGTGGGAATATTCATCGTACGAAGCTAAAGAATGGGCCACTCGTTATAGGATTCGTAATCAATTATGGTACAAAGTATTGGGTATATCACCAAGTGCGCCAGGATGAGACTTTGGAGGCAACATAGATTAGAATTTATGTTTTTATATTTTTAAGTGTAAGTTTTTATATTGTTATTTGTACTATTTTTTAAATATATAAGTTTTTATTTTGAGAACATTTTTATATACATAAGTAGTGTTAAATAAATTAAAAAAGAATCATAAAAATTAAATGAATAAATGAACACCAAATAAATAATAATAAATATGAAATTTGTAATATTTATTAAACAAATAAAAAATAATATATATAAAGACCAAAAAATATAAATTTAAGAAAATTATAAAATAAAAAATTTAATTAATAAAATAAAATATATATATATATATATATATCAATAAATAGATAAAAAAAAATTGGATATATATGGTTTATTTGAAAATGGAATTTTGGTGAAAGGAATGGGGCAATTAAGGAATTGTATGGGAGATAAAAAAAAATCAAATATGATAGGGGATGAGGGAAGATAAGTCCTCTTCAATTAATGAGTAGGAAATTTTATCTGCACCTAAGCCTGAAAATTAGACCCATGTGAGCTTCTGTTTTCACGAGAATTTATTTTTATATGTATGGTATCTAACTCATTTAACTAATAATTACAAAAAAAAATCATACAAATATTCCATCCTAACGTAAGGTTTATGCGTGCTTCATCAAGAAGTTGCCAAGTCATTATGACACCGAGACAGTGCTAATGGGTTCTGATTCCGTTCGTCCTTATTTGTTATGGCACACAATACCATGCTATGAAGTATGAAAAATATTTTATATTAAATAATTATAAAATATTGATAAAAAAAATGTATTGTAAGTTTTTATTTTTTTTTTATAAAATATTGATAAAAATAAAATAATATAAAAAATTTATTTTTATAAAATATTGATGAAAATAAAATAATATAATTTTTTTTTTGCATATTTATTGGTGAAAGTTGTAAGTTTAATGGTAGAAGTTGCATATTCAACGGTCATAGTTGCATGTGCGATTTTCGAGGCAGATGCAATTGCATGTTATTACTAAAATTTCAAGTCCAATGGTTTCATTTTGCATGTTTATTGCTAAATGTTTCATCTTCGAAATATTGCATATTTATTGGTCAAAGTTGCAAGTTTAATAGTAGAAGTTGCATATTCAACGGTCATAGTTGCATGTGCGATTTTCGAGGCAGATGCAATTGCATGTTATTGCTAAAATTTCAAGTCCAATGGTTTCATTTTGCATGTTTATTGCTAAATGTTTCATCTTCGAAATATTGCATATTTATTGGTCAAAGTTGCAAGTTTAATAGTAGAAGTTGCATATTCAACGGTCATAGTTGCATGTGCGATTTTCGAGGCAGATGCAATTGCATGTTATTGCTAAAATTTCAAGTCCAATGGTTTCATTTTGCATGTTTATTGCTAAATGTTTCATCTTCGAAATATTGCATATTTATTGGTCAAAGTTGCAAGTTTAATAGTAGAAGTTGCATATTCGACGGTCATAGTTGCAGGTGCGATTTTCGAGGCAGATGCAATTGCATGTTATTGCTAAAATTTCAAGTCCAATGGTTTCATTTTGCATGTTTATTGCTAAAAAATTCATCTTCGAAATATTGCATATGTATTGGTGAAAGTTGCATGTTTGATGGTAGAAGTTGCATATTCAACGGTCATAGTTGCAGGTGTGATTTTCGAGGCAGATGCAATTGCATGTTATTGCTAAAATTTCAAGTCTAATGGTTTCATTTTGCATGTTTATTGCTAAAAATTTCATTTTCGAATATTACATATTTATTGGTGCAAGTTGCATGTTTGATGGTAAAAGTTGCATATTCAACGGTCATAGTTATGCGCCCTAGCATAAATATTGGTTTTTAAAATATTTTTTGCATCTTTTAAGGTTGAAAGTTGCATCTTAATGGTGAAATTGCATTTTGATGGTGTGAAGTTGCATGTATTAGTTATATCTAACAATTACAAATTATTCAATATCATGTTTATTACTTCGATTCGATCTCTTTTTCGTGTTTAATGATTATAAGTTAATACAAAATGACCTTATATCACAAATAATGACCACAGATAATTAATATTATATATATTTTTTTTATCCCTCGTTAATTACATATGTTAATTTAGCTTCGATTTCGATCACGATTTCGATCTTGATTTCATGTTTAATGGTTATAAGTGAATACAAAAAGATGAAACATCACAATTGAATGAGCACAAGTTAATAATGTTGATATTTATTTATAATATTCATTAGTTACATATGTTAATGAGCATATACATGAGTTGTATACTTATGTTTAATATGAGTTTGAAAAAATGTATTCGTTTAATAAATGGGTCGATTCGGTTGAAATCGTTTATTAAACTAATCGAATACGAATTTAAGATCATGAATTCATTTATTCGTTAATGAATCGTTTTATTATTTTCTTTTAGCAATTATTTTTTTCAATTAAGATTCGAGTAATTATGGCTAATTACCATAGAAAAATTAATATTTTCGATATTTTGGTGAGGTTTTTTAATAAATATATTAATTACATGTGTTATGGTTTAATTTTCGTTAATTATATATGTTAATGAGCATGAATATGAGTTTGAAAAAATCGATTTCATATTAAATTAATCAATTTTCTACTTATTTTTATGTAAATATTAAATCTGGTTATAATTAATAATTCGGTTATTGACTAAAGTTAATGAGCATGAAGTAGAGTTCCCTTAATGTTATTATTGGAAGTTAATGAGCATGAAGAGATATTTCTTAATGTTGATATTTACTTAGAATTGGGTACGTCAACAGTTGGATATTCGATCATTTTGAATGAAATCGAAATCAAATACAATATCTCAAACCGAAAAATTTAAAAGATGGTATCCATATCCGAAACCGATTGAAAAAATTGGATATCCGCAACCGACCGGAATATTCGAAAAATTGAAAAAAAAAAAAAGAAATATGACTCAATTTGAAAAATTAATCAATTATTTACTCTTTTAATATACATCTAAAATAATAAATTTGGTTATAATTCATAGTTTTTCGGATAACTACTAAAGTTAATGAGCATGAAGTTTAATTTTTAAATTATGTTCATAATTTTTTTTATTTAATATGAAAGCTAATGAGCATGAAAATGACTTTTTATTAATTACATAAGATGAGCATTTTTTTGAATGAACACAAGTTAATAATCTTGATTTCTACTTATAATTTTCGTTAATTACATATGTTAATGAGCATGTAGATGGGTTTTAAACATTTTGTTTTCGCTTACAATTTTTATTCATTACGACAATTAATGAGCATGAAGATGATTTTTTTTTTTGTTAATATTTATTAAAAATGTTGAGAATTACTAAATGAGCATGAAGATTAATTTTTTTATATATATATATAACAACTTAATATTTTTGTTAATCACACATTTATTTACTATGACTTAAGTTTCAAAGTTATTGGTTTTGTTACATGTTTAATAATTAAAATAACATGTTCAATGGTCTTACTTGCTCTTCAGGAATGACTTTTTCTCAAACTTTCTCTCCAATAGTTATTTCATCGGATATAATCAATATGTAGCAATTACATCTAATTGAACCAATATTTTTGGATGGTGTAATTTTGAACATATTTTTAGTAAATACATACATAATTTTCTGTCATATTAGGCATTTTTTTGATTGTACAGAAATGCATACATAAATTTTATATGTAACTATGAGTAACATACAACTAAAGCAAATGTCAATCATTTCTCTGTAAACGACCTTTCTTTTTAGTGCTCTTTGTCATTCCAGCTGTGAATTTCGAAGGTTTCATTCTTGGTATTTGCAATGAATTCAACTGCTGTGTGTGTTGTATTATCCCACCGCTTGAAAACTGCCTTAGTAGACTGCCAGTGCACAAAAAAAAAAAACACCCATCATACAAAATGGATGGAGCCCAAAATAACAAAAAAAAACTGAATGATATGAATATTTGGAGAAATTGTACCATGTTTGAATCAATGTTTTGTAATATTGTCTACATATAAGCAATTTATGTTATAATTTATATCCAAAATGGAATCATACAATAAACAAACTATGAGTTTTACTTTTACCTCTTGAACACTGGAGGTGTTAGGCATGCAGTTGTAGGGTTTTGCTTCTTGTGGCAGCATAGGGCTAGTGTGCATTGTGCACACATATGGTGGCCACAATCTTGGACTTCAATTGTACATGCCTACTCAAAACATATGCAGCATAGCTCTGTATCGCTAGCCTGCAATGAAAGAGAACAAATCAATATCATCTTTTTCAAAAATCAACAAAATTTATAACTTACATTGAAAAAAATATATATGTTGTTACTATTCAAGTGTAATAAATGGTATTAAAGGAAAATCAACAGAATGAATAGAAGAACACATATAGAACATATACTTACAGAAAGTGTGTTTCTATAGATCTTGTCTGTTATGGATTCAGGAGCAGGCTGGCCACTGCTGTAGTTAAACTGAAAATAAGACATAAGAAACCGGCCTTTGAAGTCAGGAAACATCTAATAGGAATTTACAGGTTATTATCAATCCACGAAAACTTTCAATATATGAGTCAGAGTGACGCAATTTCAACATTTCCACTTTGTCATGGCATGTTTGGCTGAACAAGATTTAGAAAGAATCCCCATAGAGTTTAAAGCACGAAATGTTATTATTTAAAATAAAAATAAAAGACATGAGTGCATAGCATAACACAAACAATTCACCTTGATGCCCCAATCATATTCAGGCCCACCAGGATTATGGCTTGCACTCATAATAAATCCACCATTGGCTGTGTAAAACACAGTTCAAGTAATCAGTAGAGTGCCAAAGAAAAGAAATGCATGACATGCAAAAATAAATTCTGAGAAAAGATAAAAATTTGCAAGCAATTGCCTTTTGCTTCTGGATTACAGCAGAAACAGCTGGTGTTGACATAATCCTATCCCTGAAATGGTTAAGTTCCAATTAGTTTTCAGCATAAACCCATCAACCTTCAACTTTACTAGTAAAAGATAGAAGGTCGTGAGAATATAAAATGATATGATAAGATCTATTATCCATCTTTTCTCTTCATTTAATGTGCACAATAATATGCTAGGCATGACCAACTCCATTATCAAATATGAATAAACAGTACTTTTGGAGGAGGAAGCATGCATTCATTTCAAGCCTTCAGGGAAAAAGAATTTTCATCTTCTTCTTCAGCATACACCAGCTAAGGGGGAAATTAAAAGAATTTCGCCACACAAGCTCTTCCTTTTGGCATGCTATATGCCAAGAATTACTTTGAAAGATTCAAAGGAAAATTCATATTCTGTCTTAGATGTTTATTGTACAATTTTGAGATTAAAATATGCAAGCCAGTTAACTTCACATCCCCAGAACAGAATCAATTGATGGTGGTGTTAATGAAACAAAGCAAACCCCCTATCTCCCAAACAAAGCAATTGTTGCAACAAATGCATCGAGTCTATGTTCAAGAGGGCTCAAAAGTTTTTGCCTTGTCGTAGCATTACCATAGTCTCCTTGTTCTTGCTTTCAAAAATAATAAATTGTTCAATAACAGAACCAATTAAATTACTACTTGCCAACCAAAATTTTTCCAACACCATTCCCAGCAGCAATTTGATAATGATCTGTATTTTAAAGAAATGAGCTTCCATTTTTCAATTCTAACAATACAGCAGTGCCATAAACTAAAAAGAGAGTTTTGTCAACCACTACAAAATCTCACCTGCGAAGCTTCTCGGTTGAAATAACGACCATCGCCTCCTACCAACAAAAGCCCATTCTTGTAGTCCTCTGGTGGCAATGAATTAAACAATGTCTACATATGAAAAACTCTAACAATATACACCAGAACCAACTAACACTACGACTGCACAAAAGTGTAAAACTTCAAACCTGGATCCAATTTGCAAGGTAATTCTCTTGTTTAAAAACTTTAACCTACCAAAAAAAAAAAAAATTTAAGAAAATGAACAAACCACCATCTGGTCTCAATTTGATATCTATTAAAATGACAAATTAAACTAACAATAATTAAAAATAAAATCTAATCAAACAAATCAAGCAAATAAATAATACCCAGAATTATATTTCCTTTTATCCTTCTTTTCTCTCTATTTTCCGGTACCAATCAAAACATAATGTAAAAAATAAAGCAGAATCTGACTTCAAAAATAAATAAAAATACCTTCTTTCTGAGACCACTAGTTCCAGTCTTTTGTCCCTCAATCGGCTTAGTTGGCATCGAAATAATCTGAAACATACATCACACACACCCATCAAAACACACACACACACACACCCACTAACAATCCATGAACAATAAACCAAATTTAAGTAGACCGAGAACAGAGAATCAAGAGATACAGTGGTATGCTTTGAAGGAACCTGGAAATCAAGTTCTGGCATCACATAAAAATATAGAACCAGCGATGGAGAAGCAGGCGTCGGCGTTTGCGATTTTAGGGCATAAATTTCCCTTCTTCTGTGAGAGCGAGAGATCGTGAGAGTGAGAGTTGAGTGGAAGTGATGACACAATTTTGGCTTTGTGAGACAGAGAGAGAGTTCGTGAGAGATGGGGGGATTTGTGAGAGAGAGATGAACAAGGAGAGACGTGAGAGATGAGAGATGGGGGAGACGAGAGAAATGAGGGAAATAAGGGATTTGAGGGAGATGAGGACTATTTTTACATTTATTTACCGGTTTTCCCGGTTTTTTTTTCCATTCACCGTTGGATCACTGTCAAGTGATCCAACGATGGGGTACCCAGGGGTATGTCATACCCCTGGGTACCACAGATGCGCCCATGAAGATTGCGAGCTTTTCATTATTATCTTTAAGAAAATTTTTAAACATGGGCGCATCTATTATACCTTTTGGTATCTAATACCCATGTTATTATATCCATTAGATTAAATTGTTTGAGATCCAACGGTTAAGGTTTAAATGAATATTAAATAAATGATAATTTATTTTGTGACTTGAAACTTAAATAGCCGGTAAACAAAAATCTCCAATAAGACAAATCTATCCATTTGATTACTCACCATAACCCTAAAATTCATGTGTATTTTTCTTTGCTTCTCCCCGCCGCTGCTCTTACCGTTGCTCCTTATCATTGCTTTTCTGAAACCTTGCTCTTGCAGTTCAAATACAAGAATCAAAGTAGGTATTTTTTTTCTTTTATTTCTTTTCCCAGATTATTTTTTGTACATTTTGTAATTTTTCTTTATTGCAGTTTTTTTTTTTTTAAAAATGTTGAGGTTATGCCACACTAATGATTTTTTCTAGTCCATTGATAACTAACTTTGTTCCTAAAATTCAAATAACTTAAAAGTGTTTTAGTTGAATTTTTGTCAATGCTACCCAGGCCATGTCTTCTAATGGGTTTATTTATTTATTAATTATTTTTTCCAATTTTATTCATTTTACCTCTGCTTATTTTTATACATATAATCCAACTAATTAATTTGTTGTACATATTTGCTTGAGTTCATATTGTCTTTGACATTTTATTGCAGTTATTGGAAAATATCTTGAGCTTTTAAAATAGAGAATTGTTGTCGGCTTCTTAATCACGTGTTTTTGTAGTTCAGGAATAGACATAAATGGTTTCATTGGAAATCAAGATGGGGAGGTAGAAAATTTATTACACCTTATCTTTTATTTTTATGTTGATCTTGTGAAGGATCGATGTAATGGATCCGCATCATCACTATTCACCCAGAGCTGAAAAGGTAAAGGTCAATGTATTTTGTTTTGTTAACCTGGTAATCGAATTTGACACACTTCAATTTTTCCTCTTTGTTGTTCCGACATTTTTAGCCAAAAATATTTAGTGCAGAAGTTAGAGCCCCTATGATTTTTATTTGTGTTCTAGTTAGTCCGGTTATTAGTAGAATAATTTAGGCCTTTGCAGGAAAAACTACTCCTCCTTTAGTAGGCTAAGAATTGACATCTTTGTTAGATAAATTTTGGCTTATTAATGGTTGATATAATTGCTGTGTTGGGATTGGATTTTATGGGATATGCAAGATTTGTGAACATTAGATATGGCAGGGGAGGGATGCTGTTGCACTTGGCAGCTCGTCAAAGACGGTCTGAATGTGTACATATATTGCTAGATAATGGTGCTCTTAGTTTGTGCTTCAGCCGGTAGATTGGGTAAAAGTTGTGATGATTTTTTTTATTGTTGATTTAGGTTTATATTTGTTTTGTTGATTGATAGATTGCTGATTAAAGTTGCCCATGAAGCACTCCTCTTCACTTGGCAGCTAGAGGGGGATCGATTGATTGCATCCGTGCACTGCTGGCGTGTGGTGCAGATCATCTTCATAAAGATTCATCTGGGTAATATTTAATTTCTTTCTTTTTTGGTCACATTCTTTTTTATTTTGTTTTTCATGTAATGCATTCTGTAGTTGTTTCTTTATTGCCATCTCAATTATTAGTTTGAACATAAATATAAAAATGGCACATTTGGATGTCTTGTGAAAGTTCAGTTGCAAAAATGTCGTGTTGGTTCTTATCATGCTGTTATAAATTTAGTTGAGGCCATCAAATGACCAGAAGTGTTGGAACAGCTGCACTTGTAGGAACACAAATTTGATCATTTTATAATTCTTATCAATTGATTGCGTCTCTGTATCTTTTGCAGCCAAATTGTGCAATCAATTTTCTTCAAAAAAACATACTTTTTATGTATTTTCTCTTGATTTAGTTTCCTAGAGATTTTCTGTTAATTCTTTTGCTGTTATATGGTCATCTCTATGTAGGATGATTCAATATACAGTTGTATTGAATTACAAACACGGAGCTTGCGCAGCTTTGTTAAATCCTGCATCTGCGGAGCCTTTAGTCCGGCCATCATCTCTGAAGTTCATAAGTGAGCTTAATCAGAAGGCAAAAGATCTCCTAGAAAATGACATGATGGAAGCGAACAATGAGAGAGAAAAATATTTTAAAGAGTACTACATACTCGCTTCCATCTCTATCTTATTTTGATGTCGGAGCACAATATTTCTGAGGTATATATTTTATTAATGATTCTATTAAAAAATATCAATCATAATTGAAACAGGGCGTCAAATTTTTGAAATTACCTAGAAACATATGCCTTTTCAGCCATCTCTATATGTTTCTTTGCTTCTTGCCTAGCCTCTTCACATATGTCTTTTCAGCCATGGCTAACTTTAGCTGCTCACTTGAGAAATCTTTCAATTTTTTTAGCTTCATTGGCATAATTCGTTTATGAATTCAGATGACTACTTGACCCAATAGAAAGTTTCAAATGAGTTGAAAGATTTTCAAATGAACTTGTTGTTGCATTAATGACATTTCTTGCAATTCATGATGATGGACTCGTGGCAGTATGCAAGCATCTTGTTGTTCGATGAAACTCTCAACTCTGTAAAGGAATAAAAATAAAAACAAAAAACGATACAAAGTATATTGTTTTTAATTTTTCTCATGATTTAAGGCCAACTCATGTCGGTTACAAATGTTGAAGACAGCTTGCAAGACAAGCTTATGAGACAGCTTGCAAGACAAGCTTGTGAGACAGCTTGTAAGACAAGCTTGTGAGACAGCTCACAGCTTGCAAGACAAGCTTGTGAGACAGCTGTGAAAACGTGTGAACAGTGCACACGTTTTCTAGCACTATAAAATGGAGCCTTGAGTCCATTATTCATCATCCCATAAATCCCGAAATTGAGAGAATAGAGAGTAAAGAGGGTTGAGAGGTTTTTTGTAAAGTTTGTATAATAAACTTTGTAATTCTTTTGTTGGTAGTAATAAAAGAAGAGTTTTCCTCTCACATCTCCTCTATTGTGTGTGTTTAATCACAACAAGTGGTATCAGTAGCTAAGGTTACTCGGAGGGATCCCGAAACTCAGAAACAGAGCTTCGGTTTGGAAAGTCGGTTCCGACAAAAGTTGTCGAAAATCGATTTTGAGCATACCATCAGACGTTTCACTGCGAGACGAGCACGGTGGTATTTTTCGGTGATCGATCGGAGGTCAGACGACGCGTCACGCGCTCCACGCGCCAGTCAGAGGCTTCATCACGCGCCAACCACGAGCACACGCTCCGCACGCGCTCTGGAGGTTGAAGACGACGCCACGTCAGCGTCCAGTCAGCGCACAGTCAGCACCCAGTCAGCGCCACGTTAGCGACCAGTCAGCTGCCCAGTCAGCTGCCACGTCATTGCCCAGTCAGCAGCCCAGTCAGCTGCCACGTCAGCTCAGTTGCCACGTCAGCGTCCCTGGTAAATTTCAGTGTCATTTCCAACATTTTCGACCATTCCGGACGCAACGGTGAGGTTCGTTTTTTGAAATTCTGCCTAGAATTTTTATGGAAGGGGGCAACAGGAAAATGGTTCTGTTAACGCAGTACCAACTATTTCACATGGAGAGGAAGGATGAAAGACCTTCTGTATGTGAAGGACTATGATGGATCGGTGTTCAGGAGCAGAAACCAGAAGGAATGACTGATGAGAAGTGGGCTAATCTTCACCAGAAAACATGCAGTACTATTCGTCAGTGGATCGACGACAGTATCGTGAACCATGTCAGTGAAGAGACAAATGCACGTGACTTATGGAGAAAGCTGGAGGAGCTTTTCCAAGCAAAGACTGGCAACAACAAGCTGTACTACATCAAGAAGATGATGGGTTTGAAATACCAGGAAGGTACAGCTGCGGCGGACCATATCAACGATTTCCTCGGAACCATGAAGGAATTGTCTGGATTGGGCATAGACTTCGGTGATGAGGTAAATGGCTTAATACTCTTCCTTAATACGTTACCAGAATCTTGGGAAACGTTCAGATCTACGGTGATAAATTCAGCCGCAGATGGGAAAGTCACTATGGAGATGGCAAAGACCAGGATCTTCGAGGAAGAAAAGAGGACGAGAATGCAAGAGTCAGCATCAGCCTCAACCTCAGAAGCTCTAGTGACAGAGAAGAACACCAGATGGGGGAGGAGTAAAAGCCGAGGCCCAGGTAGACCAGACAAGAACCGAGGGAAATCAAGAACCAGAGATATTGAGTGCTATTACTGTAAAAAGAAAGGCCATATGAAGAGGGATTGCTACAAGCTGAAGAACGAGCAGTCCAGGAGAGAAGGTGACTCTAATCAAGAAAGAGTTGCTACTACCACCGAGAAAACCTCCAAAGAATTTTGTATAATGTATGAAGAAGCTGTTGTGAATCTTGCCAGCCACGAGACCAGTTGGGTGATAGATAGTGGCGCATCCATACACGCCACATCTCGCAGAGACTTCTTTTCATCTTACACACCAGGGGACTACGGTGCTGTAAGGATGGGGAATGACGGTCAGTCCAAAGCCGTCGGTATTGGAGACATCTGCCTTGAAACAGAGAACGGGACAAGGCTAGTGTTGAAGGGAGTCAAGCACATCCCAGACATCCGGTTAAATCTGATCTCAACAGGCAAGCTGGATGATGAAGGTTTCTGCAGTACCTTTAGTGACGGATGCTGGAAGCTCACTAAAGGATCAATGGTCGTGGCACGAGGTAAGAAAGATTCAACTCTGTATTTGATGCATGCTAAGCTTTCAATAGTAGCATAAATACAGTCAACAGTAATGAGGCAGCCGAGCTATGGCATAAAAAGCTCGGTCACATGAGCCAAACAGGGATGGAGATACTACGCAGGCGGAATGTTCTTCCGGAATTGAAGAACTCACACTTACGGAAGTGTGAACACTGCATGGCTGGAAAGCAGAACAGAGTATCCTTCCAGAGCTCCCCGCCTCAACGGAAACCGGAGGTACTAGATCTCATACATTCAGATGTATGCGGTCCGATGCAGACACGAACACTTGGTGGGTCACTATATTATGTGACATTCATTGATGATCATTCAAGGAGGATCTGGGCATACACCTTGAAGAGAAAAGACCAAGTGCTTGGAGTGTTCAAGGAGTTTCATGCTTTGGTGGAGAGAGAAACAGGTAAGAAACTCAAATGCATCAGAACAGATAACGGTGGAGAATACAGAGGTCCGTTTGATCAATACTGCAAGACGCAAGGAATCAGACATCAAACGACACCTCCGAAGACACCTCAGCTGAATGGCCTAGCTGAGAGGATGAACAGAACCTTGTGCGAGAGGATCAGAAGCTTGCTGTCACAAGCCAAGTTGCCGAAGACATTCTGGGGGGAGGCACTCATCACAACAGTACATGTTTTGAACATGTCCCCAGCGGTCGCACTGAAAGGTAATGTTCCTAACCAAGCTTGGACAGGTAAAGAAGTGTCTTATGAACACTTGCATGTTTTGGGTGCAAAGCTTATGTACACATCCCAAAGGACGAGAGATCCAAGCTTGATGCAAAGACGCGACAGTGTGTCTTTATTGGCTATGGTCAAGATGATTTCGGCTACAAACTGTATGATCCAGTGGAGAAAAAGATCGTCAGGAGCCGTGATGTTGTCTTCGTTGAAGACCAGACCATAGAAGATATCCGAAAGGATGAAGACAATGCCCCAGCAATACAGAAATGTGAATCCAGAACCTCATACACCGGTGCCAGTACGAGTTGAAGATGAGGTTCCCAGACATGAGGGTACAGGTGATGAAGCTCCCAGAGATGATGATGATCATGATCAACCACCAGTACCAGAAGTTCCACCAACAGTTCCACAGAGAAGGTCTGACAGAGACAGGCGACCTTCAACCAAATACTCTGCATATGAGTATGTGCTGCTTACTGACGGGGGAGAACCCGAGAGCTACCAGGAGGCTGTGGAAACAGAGGACAGAGAAAAGTGGGAGGAAGACATGCAAGATGAGATGAAATCTTTGCATGACAATCACACTTTTGAGTTGGTGAAATTGCCAAGAGGCAAACGGGCTTTGAAGAACAAATGGGTGTACAGAGTGAAGCAACAAGAGCATACTTCACAACCCCGGTACAAAGCCAGACTAGTTGTCAAGGGATTCAATCAGAGGAAAGGCATTGACTTCGATGAAATCTTCTCTCCAGTTGTGAAGATGTCATCCATCAGGGTAGTACTCAGCTTAGCAGCAAGCCTCGACCTGGAAATTGAGCAGATGGATGTCAAGACCGCATTTCTTCACGGAGATCTGGAAGAAGAAATCTATATGGAGCAACCAGAAGGCTTCAGAGTCAGCGGGAAAGAGGACTATGTGTGCAGACTCAGGAAAAGCCTCTACGGTTTAAAACAGGCACCGAGACAGTGGTATGAAGTTTGAGTCAGTTATGGGGGAGCAGGGATACAAGAAGACCACTTCAGACCATTGTGTTTTCGTTCAGAAATTTTCTGACGATGACTTTATCATCTTACTGTTATATGTAGATGATATGTTGATAGTTGGCAGGAATCAATCGAGGATTGATAACTTGAAGCAGCAACTGAGTAAGTCTTTTGAGATGAAAGACTTGGGGCCAGCTAAACAGATTCTTGGCATCAGGATCGGTCGTGATCGGAAAGCCAGGAGGTTATACTTGTCACAGGAGGAGTACATCGAGAAAGTACTTCAGAGATTCCAGATGGACAAGGCTAAAGCGGTTAGCACTCCTCTTGCTACCCACTTTAGATTGAGTACGAGACATAGTACCTCTACTGAGTCAGAGAATGAGGAAATGAAACAGGTTCCATACACCTCAGCAGTGGGAAGTCTAATGTATGCCATGGTGTGCACAAGGTCAGACTTAGCACACGCAGTTGGATTGGTCAGCCGGTTTATGTCAAACCCAGGACGGGAACACTGGAATGCGATCAAATGGATCATGCGGTATCTTCGAGGCACATCCAAGATGAGATATGTTTGGAAGCAGCGACAAACCAGTGTTGATGGGCTACACCGATTCAGATATGGCAGGAGATGTGGATACCCGAAAGTCTACTTCGGGGTATCTGATTACTCTCTCAGGAGGAGCTGTGGCATGGTCAGTCAAGGTTGCAGAGGTGTGTTGCACTCTCTACAACAGAGGCAGAATTCATTGCAGTTACAGAAGCTTGCAAGGAATTGCTATGGATGAAGACATTCGTCCAGGAATTGGGTTTCAAGCAGGAGAAGTACATTTTGTACTGCGATAGCCAGAGTGCTATCTATCTCGGTAAAAATTCTACCTTTCATTCGTGGTCAAAACATATCGATGTGAGGTATCGGATGGATACGGGACGTCCTGAGCTCAAGGCTGTTAGAACTCAGGAAAATTCACACCGACGACAACGGTGCCGATATGTTCACGAAGGTTTTACCGAAGGAGAAGCTTGAAATCTGTCGTGCCATAGCCGGGATGACAAAACTCTCCACATAGTCAGAGTGGGGAGATTCAGAGAACTACGATTGGCTTGATCCCAACTCAGGGTACGTAGGCAGTCATACATGCAGCCAGGGGAGGATCCTTTTGAGGATCCGATTTGGATGATTGATGGTCGGCTCAGATTTTGGGGAAATCTTCACCGAGGGGGAGATTTGTTGAAGACAGCTTGCAAGACAAGCTTATGAGACAGCTTGCAAGACAACAAGCTTGTGAGACAGCTTGTAAGACAAGCTTGTGAGACAGCTCACAGCTTGCAAGACAAGCCTGTGAGACAGCTGTGAAAACGTGTGAACAGTGCACACGTTTTCTAGCACTATAAAATGGAGCCTTGAGTCCATTATTCATCATCCCATAAATCCCGAAATTGAGAGAATAGAGAGTAAAGAGAGGGTTGAGAGGTTTTTTTGTAAAGTTTGTATAATAAACTTTGTAATTCTTTTGGTGGTAGTAATAAAAGAAGAGTTTTCCTCTCACATCTCCTCTATTGTGTGTGTTTAATCACAACAACAAAGAAAAAAACAAAAAATATATATAAGCGATCAATCTGTTAGAATGGATTATGTGACTATGGAATTCAAAATAAGCATGAGCTTATTTTGTTTTTCCTGTTGCAATTTTGTGAACTTTTTATTTTAACTTTTGTTGGTTTTGAAAAGGATGATATTGATTTGTTCTCTTTCAATGCAGGCTAGCGATGCAGAGCTATATTGCATATGTTTTCAGTAGGCATGTAAAATTAAAGTCCAAGATTGTGGCCACCAGATGTGTGCACAATACATACTAGCCATATGCTGCCACAAGAAGCAAAACCCTACAACTGCATGCCTAACACCTCCAGTGTTCCCATTTTGCCGAAGCACCATTGCCCGACTGGTCGTTGCAAAAAAAAAAAAAAAGGATGATGCTGATCGTGACATTGGTAACCTAAGTTCACCATCGGTTTCATTTAGCAAGATGAGTGGCCTCGCCTCAGACAGGATTGCTACCGAAAGTGAGTAGGTTGATAAACCATGGTACTTGGTAGCATTTGGTAATCAAATATTCCATTTGGGCATCAAAATTCCCTTATTAGTTGACTTCAAGTAAAAGAGAAAAGAAAATCAAGAAGTCAAGAGATACAGTGGTATGCTTTGAAGGAACCTGGAAATCAAGTTCTGGCATCACATAAAAATATAGAACCAGCGATGGAGAAGCAGGCGTCGGCGTTTGCGATTTTAGGGCATAAATTTCCCTTCTTCTGTGAGAGCGAGAGATCGTGAGAGTGAGAGTTGAGTGGAAGTGATGACACAATTTTGGCTTTGTGAGACAGAGAGAGAGTTCGTGAGAGATGGGGGGATTTGTGAGAGAGAGATGAACAAGGAGAGACGTGAGAGATGAGAGATGAGGGAGACGAGAGAAATGAGGGAAATAAGGGATTTGAGAGAGATGAGGGCTATTTTTACATTTATTTACCGGTTTCCCGTTTTTTTTTTCCACTCACCGTTGGATCACTGTCAAGTGATCCAACGGTGGGGGTACCCAGGGGTATGTCATACCCCTGGGTACCACAGATGCGCCCATGAAGATTGCGAGCTTTTCATTATTATCTTTAAGAAAAAAAAATGACACCCCTTTAATAAAAAGCTATAGAGTAGAACAACAATTAAAAAAATAAAAATAAATTTAAAGCCATCTATTGATACCAAGAAACTTATAATTGAAGCTATCAATAGTTCACTGTAAATGAAGAAGCATCTGGATTCTGTTTAAAAATTGTTTGTAACTTTCATCACATAATAACCCCAGGAGATTTTTGAAGGCTCTCAAATTTAAATCTCGAATCGCATAAAACATGTGGTTTTATACCCTTGGGCGCATCTACTATACCCTTGGGTATCTAATACCCATGTTATTATATTAAACATGTGGTTTAAAAATTTTCCTTCATGCTCATTAACTTTAGTTAATATCCGAAATATTATTTTTTCAAATGTAATTAGCCATAATTATTAGAATCTTAATTGAAAATACCAACTTTAGTAGTTATTCGAATTACTATTAATTATAACCGAATTTAATATTTATATAAATAAATAAGTAGAAAATTGATTAATTTAATATAGAATCGATTTTTTCCAACTCATATGCATGCTCATTAACATATATAATTAATGAAAATTAAACCAAAACACTTGTAATTAATATATTTATTAAAAATATCTCACTAAAATAAAGAAAATATTATTTTTTATACGAACCATTAAGATGACTCGAAATTAATGAAAATTAGATCATAACACATGTAATTAATCGATTTTTTCCAACTTCAAACCATCACTATGCAATTTAACCATTAAGATGCAACTTTCAACCTAAAAGATGTAATAAATATTTTAAACTTGAAAAACAAAAAATTAAATAATGACCATTACAAACGCAACTAAAATATCCAAATTTTTTAAACATGTAACAAAACCAATAAATTTGAACCTTAAGTTCATAATAAATAAATGTGATTAACAAAAATATTAAGTAGTTATAAAAAAACTATAATATTAAGAGAATTCTACTTCATGCTCATTAACTTTAGTAATTATTCTAAGTAAATAATTGATTAATTTTTCTAAATTTATCATATTTCTTTTTCTTAATTTAATGGAATCGATTTTTTCCAACTCATATGCATGCTCATTAACATATATAATTAATGAAAATAAACCATAACACATGTAATTTATATATTTATTAAAAATACCTCGAATCGTAACTAAAACTTAATTGGTCAAAGAAAATAATAAAACGATTCAGTGACGAATAAACGTATTCATGATGTTAAATTCGTATTCCATAACTGTAATAAACACTGTAAATCGAATCGACCAATTGATTAAACGAATATATTGTTTGAAACTCACATTCGGGTTAAAGCAAATTCTACTTCATGCTCATTAACTTTAGTAATTATTCGAAAGACTATTAATTATAATCAAATTTAATACTTTAGATAAATAAATAAGTAAATAATTGATTAATTTTTCAAAATTTATCACATTTCTTTTTCTTTTTTTTTTCCAATTTTTCGGTTTTTTCGGTCAGTTACAGATATCAACATTAACATAAGTAATTAATGAAAATTATAAGTATATGTGAACATTAACATATGTTCATTAACTTTAGTAATTATCCGAAAGACTATAATTAAAAAATTCTCATCTTATGTAATTAATAAAAAACATCATTTCATACTAATTACCTTTCATATGAAATAATAGTTATTTATAAAAAAAAAGAATTAAAATTTTTCCTCCATGCTCATGAACTTTAGTTAATATCCGAAATATTATTTTTTCAAAGGTAATTAGCCATAATTACTGGAATTTTAATTGAAAATACCAAAACTGATAAAAGAAATAATAAAACGAATCATACACGAATAACTAATAAAAATTAATTTTCATAATAAATACCTTTCATATGAATTCGAGATCGAATCGAAGTAATAAACATGATAAGTGAATAATTTGTAATTGTTAGATATAACCAATACATGCAACTTCAAACCATCAATATGCAATTTAACCATTAAGATGCAACTTTCAACCTTAAAAGATGATAAGTAGATGTATGTCCCAAGTGTAGTAATTATAACCGAATTTAATATTGACATAAATAAATAAGTAGAAAATTGATTAATTTATTATGGAATCGATTTTCAACCTTAGAAGATGCAACAAATATTTTAAACTTGAAAAACAAAAAATTAAATAATTTTTAAGAAAAGATCACTTAATATTTGTGCTAGGGCGCATAAATATGACCATTGAATATGCAACTTCCACCATTAAAGTTGCAACTTTCATCAATAAATATACAATATTTCGAAGATGAAACCTTTAGCAATAAACATGCAAAATGTGACCGTTGGACTTGTAACTTTAGCAATAACATGCAACTACATCTGCCTCGAAAATCGCACCTGCAACTATGACCGTTGAATATGCAACATCCGCCATTAAACTTGCAACTTTCACCAATAAATATGCAATATTTCGAAGATGAAACCTTTAGCAATAAACATGCAAAATGTGACCGTTGGACTTGTAACTTTAGCAATAACATGCAACTACATCTGCCTCGAAAATCGCACATGCAACTATGACCATTGAATATGCAACCTCCGCCATTAAACTTGCAACTTTCACCAATAAATATGCAATATTTCGAAGATGAAACCTTTAGCAATAAACATGCAAAATGCAAAATGTGACCGTTGGACTTGTAACTTTAGCAATAACATGCAACTACATCTGCCTCGAAAATCGCACCTGCAACTATGACCGTTGAATATGCAACCTCCGCCATTAAACTTGAAACTTTCACCAATAAATATGCATAATTTTCGAAGATGAAACCTTTAGCAATAAACATGCAAAATGTGACCGTTGGACTTGTAACTTTAGCAATAACATGCAACTACATCTGCCTCGAAAATCGCACATGCAACTATGACCGTTGAATATGCAACCTCCGCCATTAAACTTGCAACTTTCACCAATAAATATGCAATATTTCGAAGATGAAACCTTTAGCAATAAACATGCAAAATGTGACCGTTGGACTTGTAACTTTAGCAATAACATGCAACTACATCTGCCTCGAAAATCGCACCTGCCAACTATGACCGTTGAATATGCAACCTCCGCCATTAAACTTGAAACTTTCACCAATAAATATGCAATATTTCGAAGATGAAACATTTAGCAATAAACATGCAAAATGTGACCGTTGGACTTGTAACTTTAGCAATAACATGCAACTACATCTGCCTCGAAAATCGCACCTGCACCTAACTATGACCGTTGAATATGCAACCTCCGCCATTAAACTTGAACTTTCAACTTCACCAATAAATATGCAATATTTCGAAGATGAAACCTTTAGCAATAAACATGCAAAATGTGACCGTTGGACTTGTAACTTTAGCAATAACATGCAACTACATCTGCCTCCTCGAAAATCGCACCTGCAACTATGACCGTTGAATATGCAACATCCGCCATTAAACTTGCAACTTTCACCAATATATATGCAATATTTCGAAGATGAAACCTTTAGCAATAAACATGCAAAATGTGACCGTTGGACTTGTAACTTTAGCAATAACATGCAACTACATCTGCCTCGAAAATCGCACCTGCAACTATGACCGTTGAATATGCAACCTCCGCCATTAAACTTGCAACTTTCACCAATAAATATGCAATATTTCGAAGATGAAACCTTTAGCAATAAACATGCAAAATGTGACTGTTGGACTTGTAACTTTAGCAATAACATGCAACTACATCTGCCTCGAAAATCGCACCTGCAACTATGACCGTTGAATATGTAACCTCCGCCATTAAACTTGCAACTTTCACCAATAAATATGCAATATTTCGAAGATGAAACCTTTAGCAATAAACATGCAAAATTTGACCGTTGGACTTGTAACTTTAGCAATAACATGCAACTACATTTGCCTCGAAAATCGCACCTGCAACTATGACCGTTGAATATGCAACCTCCACCATTAAACTTTCAACAATCACCAATAAATAATTAATATGCAATATTTCGAAGATGAAACCTTTAGCAATAAACATGTAAAATGTGACCGTTGGACTTGTAACTTTAACAATAACATGCAACTACATCTGCCTCGAAAATCGCACCTGCAACTATGACCGTTGAATATGCAACCCCTAGCATTAAACGTGCAACTTTTACCAATAAATATGAAATATATTTTTATATTATTTTATTTATATCAGTATTAAAAAAAAATAAATTTTTTATATTATTTTATTTTTTCAATATTTTTTAAAAATAAATTTTTAAAAACTGACAATAAATTTTTTTTATAATTTTATTTTTATTAATATTTTAATTTAATATAATAAAAAATTATTTTTAAATTTTTTTTTTGAGAACTACCGGTTGCAACCAGTAGTGGCAACCACTTTTTCTTTCAATTTTTTTTTTTTGTTTTATGCTACCAACCCTTGTCTCATAATCCAATCATCAATTATTACGGATATTAAAATATTAAAAAATAATTAAAAAAATAGATATTAAATTATATTATTTATTAATTTATTGATGACAACATCACTCCTACATCACTCCCATATAAAATTACTCATGTCTGTATCTCTAAATTATATTTTTCCAATCCAAGGGTTTTTCTCACCTCTTCTCTCTTTCTCTCTCATAATTCATAGAATCCTTTCTTCTTTCGATCTTTCTTCTTAGAAGGTACGTGCCGATTTTGTAATCTTCTGATTCATATAATCTCTCGTTTGATTAAAAAAAATGAAAGTTTCTTCTTTCGATCATTCTGTCACAATACGAATTTCTAAAGTTTCGTTATACTTTCACTTTCAGTAATTATGACGCCATCCTTTCTGGTTTCTTTTCCGTTTGTTTGCTGAAAAATTAAACGGAAATTACATTTTTCCTTTTTTTTTTTAAAATGTTATTATCATCATCGTCATCATCTTTTGGTACGAGTTAATTTGGTTTTTAGCTGATCAATTTACTTAAATGAAAAATAAAGAAGACGAATGTTAGAATCAAATTTTGTTGTAAAATTTACATTTCAGTTAGATTAAAATCTGTGTTATGTTTCGATGGTTGTACGATCAAGTAACTAAAATATAATTTTGACTCATCATCATTTTCTTGCTCTTTTGTTTTGTAAATTTATGATAGCGATTGATTTTTTGCTTCAATTAAGTGTCCCTTTTTAGTAAATAATAATACATTAAAGAGTGAGATTTTCAGTATTTTTATTATCGAAGAAATTGGAGATATTGCAACGGCTATACTCTGGATCTTGTAAATTTGTTTGTCCCGGGCTTGGCTCGGTGGTGTAGGGTTCTGGATGTCAGGTCTTGAATTCGAATGGGAGTCCGTTTCTTATTAGGTTGTGGGATAGCTGGGGTGATAGTCAGGGTTTTAGCTGCTCCGCTTGAGCCGAGTGGTTTGGCGGTAAGGTTTCAATGTTCAAAAAAAAATCTTGGAAATTTGTTGTGTTTAGTAGTTAGTTATCCTTTGTGATGATGGCTTCAATTTTCTTGAATGGACTAGCTCTGTTTAGATATTGATGGTATGTGAAAATTTCCTTCATTTTGTTTGTTGGAAGAGATTTACTGCTAGTATTGACATTTATCTTACATTTCTTAAACTGTATGTGTTGTATTTATTCAATTACAGTTAAAAGCCTGTCATGCTGAATGTATGAATACTGTTTTTTTCTTTCGAGAAATGGAGAAATTTTGAATATGGTGCACTTAGGATACTTCTCTTTCGAGTTTTTGAAAGTTTTATTGTGAAAATACTTTTTAACCAATGGCTTTTTTTCTAGAAATTTCACCATGTTTGTATTTTGGCAACCCAAAAATATGTGAAGTCTTAAAAAATTTGACTGTATTCATTTTGATTTGATGATGGACCCTAAGACCTTGTCTGATACTATTTTGCATATCGCTGTCTACCGTTAAAATTATTAAAACAAAAAACTAGAGAAGATGTAATTGTTTCTCTATTGGGACGATAGCATACGAAAAATATGATCTTTTTCTAGATTCTAGTGTTGATACCTGTGCAGTTTCATTTAAAACTGCTGAAGTATGCTTGCAGGTGACATTTCTTAAAAGTAATTACTGGGCACCGTTATTGTTTGCATTTCACAGAAACAAATCTTTCCAAAACAAATGTTATCAACTGGTTTGATTCTATGGGTTTTATAAGATCATTTGTCATGTGAATATGATTAATAATTTATTTCGGACCTTCATTCTTCTATAAGAAAATAAGTATGAATCACTGTATTCTGAATCTATTACTTAATCAGAGAAACCAATTTGTTGATTCGTAATTTTTAAAGCTTCTCAAATTTCTGTAAGTTATCAAATAGGCTTTGATGATAACCAAAGTTTATATTAATATGCTATCTTGTGGATTGTTTGCCAGTATTCTGTGATAATAGCTACGAGGAATTTTGGGTACTAGTATTAGCTTTTGACTTCTGAGCTTTGCAAAGGGAGGAGAGAATGTCAAGTGGCAGAAACACCCATTGGTGTTACAGATGCAGGAGGCCAGTTCGCCTGCAAGGACAAGATGCAGTCTGCGTTTACTGCAGTGGAGGATTTGTTCAAGAGCTTGATGATATGGTTAGCGTCAGCCCTCTGGATTTCCTTGGTCTGGACAGTGATGAACAGCGTGACCAGAGGTTTGGTCTTATGGAAGCTTTTTCAGCCTTTATGAGGCAGCGAATGGCGGACAGACATAACAATGATGTCAGGGGAAGATATGATTTGACGCCGGAACATGGTCAGGGTTATGGACCTTTGTTGATTTTTGGTGGCCAAAGTCCTTTTAGGCTGTCTGGAAATAGTGGATTTGAAGCAATCCTTGGTGGTGCTCCGGGGATTGGCTTCGCACGGGGTAATGCAGGCGATTATTTTATAGGTCCTGGATTGGAAGAACTATTTGAACAACTTTCAGTGAATGATCGGCGTGGCCCTACCCCAGCGGCAAGAACTGCAATTGATGCTATGCCCACTGTTAAGATCACACAGAGACATCTCCGTTCTGATTCACACTGTCCAGTTTGCCAAGATAAATTCCAGCTGGGGTCTGAAGCTAGACAAATGCCATGTAACCATAAATACCACTCAGATTGTATCGTCCCATGGCTAGTGCAGCACAACTCATGTCCTGTATGTCGCCAAGAATTATCACCTCAAGGGTCAAGTAGCGGTCGTAGCCATCAAAGCTCGAGTGATCAAAGTCGAAGGGAGAATGAAGGAAGACGGAATATGCTCTCTAATTTCTGGCCTTTCCGGTCTTCAAGTTCGAGCTCTAATCACAATGGAACAACTAGAAGCAGCTCGCCAGCGGCAATGCATGAGAATAACCGCCACATGGAGCATTCAGGATGGCCATTTGATTAAATATTAAAAAGGTCAGTGTTTATTATGAAACAATTTTCTTTAGTTGTCATTGTGATAACAGTGTCTCAGTTTATACCATAAAAAGATTTCTTAGAAAGTGGAAAGTGGTCTGGGACATTGAATTCTACAAGTACGTTGTGTTTCTTTTAAGTGTAATTGGGCATCATTTGGGTTAATAGTCTTGCCTTTTGATGTAAAGTAGCGAGTAAAATTTAATTGTTATTTTTTATAATAATAAATTATTTGAGTAAAAATCTAATCATGAATAGGATTTATATCATTTAAATAAATAAATAAAAATAAATAATCATATTCAATGTTACCGCCCAATGTGTGGGGCTTGTATTGATTACATTATAATTCATGTGTTTTTTAATGTAATTTCTCTAAAAAAATCTCTGAATTGGTGTGGTCACATTATTTGTAAATATAGTTTAATTGAAATTAAAAAAAAAAAAAAAAAAAAAAAAAAAAAAAAACCGACGATGTGGAAAAAGACTTTATGAGGAACTGGCCTATTCTCTTAATTTTTTGTGATCCTTCTGCATTTGCTGTTTCTAATTGACATTTGTGAGCTGAATCTTTATTGAGTGTAATCATAGGAAATGATTTGGTTGCTTGAAGATTCTTTATGTTACTGTAAATTTGAGCTTAACTAATAAAGGTCTTGAGCTTGAGTGGTTTGTTCCCTCTCAGGTTAAATGTTCGAATCCGACTAGATATATTTTCTTGGGGCAATATCTCCTAGTGTAAAAAGTCAGTGACTTACCCTGATCTGTATTGAAAAATCTGTGAGGACACGAAGCATAAGTCCCGAGGATTAATCGAGGTGCGCGTAAGCTCGCATGGACACCCCGATTACCAAAAAAAAAAAAAATTTGAAAGAAAATATCATCACCGGTATAAATAATGGTTTCATTTGAAAAGAAAAATTTAAAAGCGAATTGTTATGAATCCACAATACAATATATTTCTAAATTTTCAATTTTTTTTTTAAATGGTAATGTACCTTGGCATTGGATATTCGCTATTTTTTGAAGCAAAAAAATCATTGAAAACTCTGCCATTAAATTATCTTTTTCGGGTTTAAAGGAAGTATATAAAATCTCCGGCTATATCAGACTCTTATAAGAAATGTACTCTATAGATTCGAACCAAAGATCTTAAGATTATATCTTCAACCCTATATCACTAACACACGTCACTTGATGACAGATATTGGCTATTTTTATAATTTTATTGCATCTATTGGATATATAACTATTTTATGCCGTTATTTTCCAATTGCTTCTATCACATCTGATATAATACCAGCCAAAATTACTGTGGATGTATTTATTCATTGCAAGACGTGTGAAGGTAACAAAATAAACATTTAATTTTTTTTTTTTAAAAAAAAAACATTGGAAATCTAAAATAAACATTTACAAAATAAACATTGCAAGGTAAATTGTCTTTTAAATCATTAAATTGTCTTTTAACCATTAAGGTTCAATATAAATAAAAAAAATAAATGGTAAATTTACCTTTGTTGTTACTCATCAGATTAAACAAAAAGGTACGTAGTTTATTTTAAAAAAATATAGTATGAATCCCAATCATTACCCGCAGACATAATGCATATTTGAAAAAACTCGACATTAGCTTCGTGAATTTTGCCGGAAGAATTTCACCGTCACTTGTAAATTGTCTTCTATGGATTTGGAATTTTATAAATTTATCTAATTGATCTTTTTAAAATTACAATTTTGAATTAAATTACACAATAAATATTTTAAGATGAACAAGTTTTCACATTCCTATATTTTAGATTCAATGTTATTAATAAGCACCTATAACATCAACAAATAACTAAAACATTAAACCATCAACAAATAATTAAAACAACCTGTTCATATGTCTATAATTGAGATTGTAATGATTTATTAAAGACAATCTGATGCCAATATTAATTTTTTCCTCAAATTAAGGAGAGCTAAGCTTCTCATTTTTTTAGAATGAACGAGAGCACGTCATTTTTTTCAACTTTTATATATTATATTGATTAGTGTGGAACCCATTTTTTGCGCGAATTGAGCGATATTTAAATATTATTTTTTATAATAATAAAAATTTGAGAAATAATCTAATTATAAATATGATTTGTATCTTTTAAATAATTAAAAAAAAATCCGATGTAACATTTTAGGATAAAAAGGAAAATTCCTTCGAATTTGAGAAAAATTTTATATACACTAAGTCACTAACATGAGGCACAGTGGCACACTCTTTACACAAATTGAATAAAATTTAAATATTATTTTCTTATAATAATAAAAATAATAATTTAAGAAAAATCCCATGTTTAAGAAAAATCATATCTTGCACTTAAAAAAGGACTATATATATATATATATATACATATATATAAAGATTAAATATGACCCTCCTCTTTCTCATTGAATTACTGTGTTTTTTTTAGCTGTATCTGCGGATTAATTAAATCCTTCACCCTTCTCCGAGATATCTAATTATATATAGTAGGTACTGACCCTCAAACCCAGATTGGATTCTCACATAACAGCGGAAAAAAAAAAAAAATTCCCTTAATCAATCATTCAGCAGAACAAAAAAAAATAAGAAAGCGACCATCAATTTGTCAGCTCCATAATGGCAGAGACAATGTCGCCATCTGCAGCTTTGAGAGCTTTCACAGCCCTTGACCTTGATACCCCAGCTTGTGTCATTACCAACTCGATGTCCTTTGGCTCAACGCCAGTCTCATCTACTTCTTCGTCATCTTGAGCCATGGCTGGTGATTCGGGCTTTGATGCAACATTACTCATGCTAGGAGGAGGGACCTTGAACTGCTCTGCAGCCTGAGTCTGCAGTTGCGAACTCAGATCCTCGAGCTTTGCTTCCCCAAAAATAATGTATGTGTCTGATGTTGGGCTCTTGAAAACATCTGGTTTGGAGATAACAAAAAAAATCTGGAAAAATAAAAAGAAGACACAAGTGGTTATGGTATATAATTAGTCTGAACCTAAGAAACAATAAACAAAAGGTTAGTCGATAATTCAATGCAGACATTTTTGCTCTTTTTGACAGTAATGCGACTGACTCCTGGAATTGGCTTCATTCCCAGTTTCACCATTGCTTTGCGACTCTTCTTCTCACTCCTGCTCTGCTTTGAGCGGCCACTTCCATCTCCTTTCCCTGCCATATCGAATGCAGATAGTAACTGTGCGCCCACCTTTCTATTAATTAGAGTTTATATTAACTATGTAGCATTCGCATATACTTATTTTGTTGCAAGTGTGCAGATTGTTGTTCAGTAATTCATAATTTTTTCACAACGACGCCTTATAATGTGAATAAATTACGAATAAGAACTCCAAAACTCTAAATCTGACATGATTACATCACCAAACTCTACTACAAGTTCATAAATGATAAATCTTTCCATTCCGGTAACAAAGCCTTTCCTTGCCAAAACAATAGGGCAGCACAAAATTAAATGCTTAGGAAGCCTTCCCAAAAAAACATATTATCCAACTGATTATAATCAGCACTATGACTTAACCATATAAACATGCAACTAATACGAAAAAAATTCATAAAACATATTAATAATTTAATATCAAATCGATATACGGATTATCTCCTACCTTCAGCATCGTCTTCATCCTTGTCATCATCCTCGTCCTCCTCCTCGTCATCCTCATCATCTTCATCCTCCACTACAGGCTCATCAGGCTGCAATAATAATCCCCACATCAATAACATCAGTATTCAGTACAAGGTTTGTTTTAATTAGGCATGTATTCAATTAAGCGCAAAAAAAAAAAAAAAAATGGTGGCCCTAAATACAAATGCTGTCCAATAAAACCTACATAAACCGTTAAGCAAATTTAAATGGAAATTAACCAAAACCCTTGATAATTCAAATCAATCCAACGAGATCTACAACACTTTCAGCATCAAATAGGTTATCGAAAAATTCAATCAACTGATCCAATCTTACTCCCAAAAAAAAAAAAAAAAATCAAAACTTTTAAGGCAAAAAAGGGCGCTTACATTGAGCTTTTGCTCTTCGAGTTGAGCAGCGAGGAGCTCTTCTTGGGACTGAGCAGTCATTTTTGACGAGTGTTGATGAGAATGAGGAGTGGACAGACACAAACGAAAGACTCAAAACCCTAAATACCCGATTACCATTTTCCAAGTTAAATATAAAGACCGGGTTTGGGTCGGTTGGTCATGGGTCAAATAGTCGTTATATTTGATTAATAAAGTGGGATTTTAATTTTATCGACCGAGTTCGTTTGTATTATTTTTCATATTTAACTTTTTTTTTTTAATTACAATTCTACACATATACAATCTGAAATCTATTGGGATATTCAATACATATAAATATCACACACACATCTTCGTCTAATAAGAAACGAGCCCTAACCGAAAATATCTACTCCCACTCAAATAATCAGATAAAAATCAACTCTCAAATCTCAATTTTTGGGATTGGAGACAAGAGTCTCACCATAGTCCCTACTGGGACTCGAACACATGTTCTCCCATTTGAGATTTGGGACATGAGCCCCGATGGCTTTTCATATTTAACTTTAGGAAGTAAAATATTAGATGTTCAAGTCACGAGAGATATTTTAATTTATAATTTGGGTAGGGATGAGTATAATATAAAAGAAAAAAACTTAAACATTCCTTTAAAAAAAATATATTGACATTCGTTAATTACTAACGGTAATGCGGAAAACAGTTAATTCAATCTTCAAAATTTAAGATTCACTTTAAAATAACAATATTGTTATAATATTTAATTTATTTTCGATCATAAAAAAATTCTACTAATATTTATCTATACGTAATACAACCATACTCATATTTTTTATTTTTTTGGAATCGTTGAAAACCCTGCCGTCAAATTACCTTTTCCGGGTTTAAACGGAGCACATAAAATATCCGGTTGTCCTAGATTCTTATAAGAAATACACTCCCTAAATTCGAACTCAAAATCTCAATTACACCACCATACTCTTATTGACATGAGATAAGCTATGAAATGATATTACAAATAGCATGAATTTAGTTAATAAAAAAAAAAACTAATGGCAAGAATCTAGTTTAACAAGATTCGGTATATTTTAAATTAATATATTTTAACAAGATTCGGTATATTTTAAATTAAGATATTTTAACTGTGTCATAATAAAACAAATTAGGGGTATATTATTACAATGCAAGTCAAAAAAAAAAAAAAAACTAATTTAGAAAATGAGACACATTATGTCTTTTAATAAAAATTAAAAATTTCCATCATCAATATATCAACTATTCTTCTTCCCTTTTTTTTCTAAAAAAAAAAGAAATTTATTAGTAAGAGGAAAATTACAATTTTATATTTCACTCAAGTTTCTACTTGATATTTATTTCAAAATATTGCAACCTTGTAACAATTCAATTTGAGACAGATCAGAGATACACTTTCTCTTTTGTAGACTAAGGCTTGTTGGGTTAAAAGAGTTGTGATGTTTTTTTACTCCTTTGAAAATCAAATGAACATTAAAAACATGTTTATCCTCTAGATATTAGATATCACTACAATATCATTCAAAAATAGTTCATTTTTGTTTCACATTAGACTGGTTCTTTCAACTTTTAACTGTTGAATACGATTATTACATAAGTAATAAATTAATTTTTTTAAAAAAATATTTAATTTTAATTTTTGAATTTGAATTTTTTTAACGAAGCGGAATTCACCAATTTTATCGATTTTTACTTTTTTAGATTTCAACCGGATCGAAATCACTATAATTTAATACATATTTTTTAGTTGTTTTTTAATTTTTTAGCATGCGTGACAATGAATAATTAATTGGCTTATTACATAAATGACGTGATACCTCTATTACATTGTAGATTTTCTCGTGGAAGTGGGTCCACATCTCCAAATGCCACGTCCAAAACATAAAAAAATAATGCATATGAAATGATGAGGATTGGAGAATTCCACCATGAAAAGAGGAAATGCAACTTGAAAGACTTGAAGAGTCGATCTATATGGAAGAAGAATAAATATCTAAATTAGATAGTTCCATTAAAATGTAATTACCATGAAGATTGCAAAATTTATTTCTTACACAAATATGATTCATTTCAAATCATGAGCCAAAATCTTTAAACCATGATGCAAATTAAAGAAAAGATTATTTGTTAGTAGTTCACAAGATAAAAGCAAGTACATGCAAATCAAGAGTAAAGAGCAAGTTACACTAAATTACATGGGAGGAACACTACTGACATATATATAGTTCTACCCATAACAGTACACTGTCATGTTACATCTTCAAAATGTCGGCACACGAACAAGCCGAAAAACCATTCTTTTTTGGTGTCCGTTACTACAAAACCATACAGGAAAGTTCTCCGCATTCCTTCAGGCAGATATGCCTGTAAAACTAAAATACCGTTCAACGCAGTACATACAACAAAAACACTTGCGTTTCCGAGTCACCCTGCAGCCCTATCACGCTGTCAACTAGAGATCACCACCTGAGGAAAGGACTAGGAGATTCAGCAAGAGTGAGAACATGGTTTAAGCGCACTCAAATGCTCTCTCTTATGTGAGAATTTAATAAAAAAAAAAAAATTAACAGAAACGAGTCTTATATAATTCAGATGCATGCAAACTTTCATAACAGATTGAAACAAAACGAACACTAGACAATGCAATGTTAACCTCTATAAAAAATGCACACTCATGATCTTGAAATTATTTGGATCTATGTCAAACTATTTGAAAATTCAACGTTTATGGGTTATCAAGGAAATTTGACTCAGTAATAAACAATCTCATTCTATTCAAGCACATATGAAAAAGAAATAATATTACTCCACAGCAGTCATACCTTTGGTGTCATTTAAAATTGGAATCACTAACTAGTAAAAAAATTGAAGAGAAATCTAACCTTCTTCTAATGCATTAGTTAGCAAGCACCATATTCCCATCCAAAGTCATCTGTTGATTAAACATTAGTAAAAATAGTCTCTGCACTTTGGCGACCCACACAGGCATTTTTTCTTTCCTTCTGATTTGTCTGGCAGGCCATAATCATAAGTCAACTCTGTCATGGGAGGTACGTGTCCGATGGCATAAAATGCAATATGAAGATCATATCCCTTGTCACTTTGGCGCAGAACTGGCTGCCAAAACACATTGGGAGAGCAACTGTGGTTCATAAAACGAGCAACATTTCCTACATCTTTTGCAGTTATAATCAAGGGAAATGGGATCTTTGGAACCCCATCGGAATCATTAGGCAAAGGATCCACAGGCTGATAAGTACGGGTAGCATCAAAAATGTAATCATCTCCAAATACCTCTATCTTAGAATTGTCAATAACCTCCCCTGCATATTCACATATGAAAGCTCCAGCACGGATGGGATCCCAAGACCTGAGACCCCAGCCTTTATCCTTAGTTTTAAACACCTCCAAATGTACTCTCAAACCACCTTGAGACAATCTGTTCCGGCAATTAGGAGGACAATGACAAGAAGAACCACACTCATGTAGTAAGGACTTTTGATTCACAAGAACACCGTTTGAAGTATATGGAAGATAGCCAGCATTCTTTTGAATGCATGGGCAATTTTGATTACCAGGGTGACATCCACTGCGGCAGTCACAGCCACCAGAAAATTCAACTGAATCAACTGGTTGAGCATACTTGAGACTAGCAAAATATGTAAAATGTGCAGGCCCTTTCTCATCATCAACGTCATTTACAAGAGAAACAGGTATGTTTTCCGCCCCGGAAGTAAGATCTGGCAATATAACCCCAACTCTCGAAGTGATACCATCCTTCAATTGCTGAACGAGTTTCCATGTCATGAATGCTTCAGGCTGCCCAGGTACCCTAACAAATTTATACTTAAATACATTGCAACCTGACTTTCCTCTCTCCATCCATGACTCCTGAATTTTATAAAGACCATCATAGACATATATCTTGCCAGTTGGGGTTGATGGATCCCTCACACCCCTAATCACCCGTACCTCATTTCCCCGATGCAAGCTTTTCTCCAATGCAAGATTACCCCTTTCAAGTTTCTGGTCCGTCACTTCCTTGTCTTTCCTATTAACATTCCCACCTTGTCCACTGTAAATCAACACATCCCCATCCTCAACATTATCCTCATATCCCCCAGATGAAACAGCGCTAACAGCCACTGACTCTTCTTCTTGATTAACCGTCAGACCCATGTAACCAATCCCAGCCATAATTGGATGATGCAATCCAACCAAGCACAATTCCATCCTGAAAAAGAAAATATCCCCAACCTCAATGCCAGGGATAGCTCCAATTCTCTTCTTAATATTGGTTCGAATCCCTTTATTCATCAAGATTGTACCCACTCTCAAGTCAGGCCGTCTTGTGACCCCCGGCGTTGCTTCTTTCACGTCTTCAATCTGTGATAGTTTTCTTCGAAGTAAATCAAATATCAGACGTATATATCCCACAGATTCCCTGTCACCATCAGTTCGCCGTACCATATCAAACTCCATGAGATTAAATGATGAGAGAATATTGTTAACTATTGAGTCCACATCAACATCCGGCATGGTAACATTGATCTTCCGACCACTCCTAGTCCTCTTCTGGGGTTTAGAACTCCTCGATGGCCCAGTACTATCTCCATTTACCATAGCTGAGCTCCCTCCAGCTGTGGAGTGTGGTGGCGTCCTAAATGAAGTTATAGGAACAGCAGCCGTAACTGGGTTGCCATATCTAAAAGATGCATTTTGTTCGGGATGCCCCTGAGACCCCACTGAAGCAGAAAATGGATAGAAGGGGGAAACCTCAGATGGGAAAGGACCGAACGGAGGCACGCAAAAAAAGGGGGCAGGACCTGGTTGAGCTGACGAAGAAGACAAATTAGGTGCAGACGGGAATACAGGAACAAGTTGTCGTAATGGCTTTACATCCCAGACTCTAGACTTATCCAATGACCCAGAAACAGGAATCGAGTCTTGTCCAAAAGATTGATCCATTAGAAACAAA